>JABUQX010112106.1:0-29289 GCA_015478945.1 Trachelipus rathkii | reverse complement strand
CCTCTCCCTCGGTCTCCTCTCCCCTCTCTACACAGACGCATAATATCATAGACACATAATTATTACATAATATATTATATAATATATGTAATTAAATATATATTATGAATATATATTATATAATATATAATATATATATATATATATAATATATATATATATAAAATATTATTATATATTATATGGGTGGGAGATGAATATAGGATGGAATATAGAGTTATATATGATTAGTATATATATATATATATATATATGATAGTATATGGATAGATAATATATATATACGTATGATGATATTATATGAAGAATAGTATGAGGTGATGATATAGGATAGGATTATATATATATATTGTATAGGTGAAATTTAATTAGATGAGGTATGATATAAATATGGAGTATATATAGAGTATAGATAGAGAGGATATATAGAGAGGAGTTATGATATATATGTGTGGTGGTGAGGATGAGAGAGAGGGAGAGAGAGAGAGAGAGGAGAGAGAGAGAGAAGAGAGAGAGAGAGAGAGAGAAGAGAGAGAGGAGAGAAGAAAGAGAGAGGATAAAATGGTGAATTAAGAAGAGTAAAAGAATCCCTAATCATAATTTAAATGGTAGCTTAGAATGATACAACTGTTGTTGGAAAAAAGGAATTATGTGAAACCAGTAGAGTATGATCAGAGTGAGACTTGGAGTTAGGTATCTAAGATGTAGACGGTTCGAGACAGGCGTGGATGACTACAAAGACATATTCGAAGAAGTATAGACAATGACGAGGTCTTACGCATAGGCAAACCACACCGTATCCAGACACCGGCAGTTATCTTCTATATAACATGTATAAAATATACATTGAATAAAATATTACTAAAATAATATTAAAAGCCAATAAGAGTAATTCTGATTTGTATTCAGGTTTCATTTAAAAAGCTGGGTAAAACACCGATGGGTAATTTTAAACTGTTTTGAACCTTTTAATAACAATAATTGGCCCTGTAACGTGGAAAAATTTTTGGCGGGCAAAGCAGTAAAATGAAACTTGTCATCCTTAAGCCAACTATTGTACGGTGATTTTAAGATAAAGATTCGCAGGTATATAAATTTAATCGATATGATCGATTTGTCACATTCGGGCCGCCGTACCCCAACGAAGTCCGGATCGTACGCTGAAAATTCTTAGTCGAAGAAAATCATCCGAATAAGTAATTTAAGTTAGTCAAATCACTTATTGAGGTAAAGAATTATATAGTAAACAACCAAGGTATTAAAGTATTAGTATAAGATATTGACTGATCAAGATGTGAAAAAATCCTGGTAAATGATAACAGATAAATATCATATAATTATAATATATACATATATATAATATATTAAAGACATTAGAAGTACTTTTAAGATTAATCCGCAGATACTAGCGGGAATTAAAATTGATTGGCTTACATTTATATTGCCTTAGACCTATCTTATCACAAAATAATGAGCTTCGGCATTGCATTACAATTTTTTCCGGGGATTACTTGGATTATAATTTTTAGTACTCCCGATCTGCTCTATTGTTGATTATTATGACAGACTCTTATACTATTGTCACATAATGGACCGATGGGATATCAGGGCAAAACATTAGTGCGGCAGGTAAAAGGGAGGTAGCTGATCAATAGAAAAAGAAGAAAGCCATGTTAAATGGCGAAATTGTGATAATACAAGTAACAATGTTAAATCTAAGAATTAAGATAAAATATAGATATGAGGATTAATCTATTTTTTTTCTATATCAACTTTCCGATGTTGGTTTGTATAAACTCTATCACAAAAAAAGGTTGCCTATTCTCATCTGGTGAGTCAGTTTGTTTGATTTGTTAGCAATTGCATGAGACAACACAAATAGTTAAGAAGCATCTGAACTGAAACAGGGAATATAATATATCCCTTGTCTTACATATAACAAAAAATTTGCTGTGCGAAGCGAGAAGGTCACAATGATCTCTAAGGCGCGGCTTCGTAGAAACTAGGCATGCTATATCTGTAGCTTTATTGAACAAAACTCACTGAATTAATTTTTCCATGCCTTGAAGTTGAATGTAGTTCTACTCATGGGTAGGCTCAGTTGTCCACCCCCTCTTTTGGCTAATTAATCGTCCAAATCAAATATTCATAATCCTTTTGATTTGCTATTTTAAATCAACTTCCTCTCTTGGTCGTACTCTTCTACTAAGACAACCGGCTGGGCCATCATATCTTCAAGAGATATTTGATCAAAAGCAACTCTAGGCTTTGCATGCCTTTGAGGATCACGTTGTCAACAGTAGGGTCTGGTGCGTTGTCTTTACTCACTCGCATACCAACACCATTGGGCTTGATGCCATAGAACGTTAATCACCGTCGCTCATGTATAAAGGTATCGGAGGGCTTACGTTCTGTCACCTCAAATTCACTGTTATTTGACAAATTGGAATTTCCAACCATATTTAGTATGCCTTCCTCCCCTCCGAAATAACTTCTTACCTGGTACCTCCATGGCCTAACGTTGATTAAGTAAGTAAAATATAAGTGTTCTAGTGCACTGAGTGATTAGTGAATACGAGTTAATTACAAATGTGTTAATTAATAATTAATTATATAAATCATAAAACCAATTATTTAAGCCGACGATCTGATTTGATTATTATAATAATAGACTGGATGAGATAACTCATAATATAATGGATAGTATAAATAATCATGAATTACCGGTAGTGATAGTACTATATTATATAAATTCAGAGAGAATGGGAGATAAGAAGAGCTCTGGAAAAATCTAGAAGATTCTTATTTGATAAAGTGTAAAAGTTCAAGACTTCAATGCATTTGCTCCTAAAAATCTAAAGCCAAATATGTTATAATACTCAATCCGATCCGCATTCATACTAGATAACTCACTTAATTTGAGTCTCCTCAAAAATAGCCGCAAGAACCTAAGGACTGGTCGAGATGAAGCGGGTATGCGCCCCGATGCCCACGGCTTAATTACATCCTTGAAAAAAGCATAATATGACCTTTAGGGTTCATTGGCTTGGCAAGGCAATTACCGATTTCATCTCCCAGTTTTAATAAAGCATTTATAAAGTCGAAATTTAATGGTTGCTATGAGAATCGAGTAGCGGTCTGCACCGCCAAATTCCCCCAGTTAATAACACGGATATTGCATTGCCCCATTACGGGATATAAAAAGGGTGAAGAGTATTATTACTAAAGTCCCCTTTTTTTTCAAAAATGGGGGGTAATTAAAAATCCGTTTTGAAGCTCATTGCACATCCAATTTCACTAAATATAAAGTCAATTGAAATATTATGCGTTTACAGATTATATCCCTTTTGTGGTTTGATTAAGGTTAAATAATCAATAAAAGGTTCAAAATTTTTAAGGTTGATATGAATATAAATTATAATATGTAGTAACAGATATAAAATCTGATATAGTATATATAGGTCAATATTATACCCTTTAAGTATAATTAGTATATAATATAAAGATAAATATTACTGAATATAATATTATTATATAAATAGCTTAAAGTCTGCAGTAGATAGATTTTGCAGGCAAAATGAAAATTGATAAAGGCCCATAGAAAGGATCAACTGAGAATTATATAATAAGTATAATAACTAGGAGAATACGAGGAAGGGTATGGATAGGAGTAATAGTGAAGAGTCTGAGTTTTACAAATGGAGCTCTTTGCCACATGGTCAATTGCTCTGGATAGGTAGCATAGTTTATATATATAGAGTACAATAATATGAGACGCATATATAAAGCGTAGTAAAAAATGTACCGAGGCGTGACTAGGGGATTATAAAAAGAGAGCATTATAAGTTGAGGTTATATACGGTCCCTATGATATAGTTGATAGGAAATAATAATTAGGTGATACTTGCAGGTACTAGATGATACGAAGAAGCAGGGAGAATAGTACCTGAGTACAGAAGCGACGAGGGGAATAATAGAAGATATGTAGAGTCAAGGTAATGATAGGGTAAAAGGTATATTATATATATGAGTATACGGTAATGAAACTCTAAGTTATGATGTAATGTTGTCTAAATAGTGGTGAAATGTAATATATCGTCCTAGTATAGGTAAGTTAACCAACCCTCAATAGAGTAAATATATATACTATATAATAATCAAATATATATATAAAAACTAATATTAATTAATGATACGGAGTGTAGCGGTATATATAATATAAATTAATATTATATATATTAATAGTAAGGGGGATTAGATATTAGCTATATAGTAATGGATAGGGTAGGGTAATAAAGGCGCTGATAAAATAAGGATCAGAGGTTATCGTAGAAGAATCAGGGAGACTCTGATTGGTAGGTTAGAGGCAGTATCCAAAACAGGTAGGGTTATGTAAGTGTCATGATTATACAAAATTAGCGTCTATACATGCGGGTAGTTATAAGTATATATATATATTATATATATAAATAATGTATAATGGTGACTAGGTATAAAAAGTAACAATCGGAAAGACCATATAAGGCCGGAGAAGGATAAATACTAAGTGATAGAGCATAATAAGTAAAGAGCATAACGGAACGCGAAGGACATAAAGATAGTAGATAATATTATAGATTATATAATATATTAATATAATAGGTAAAATAATATGTGAACGGTAAACTATGTAACGACACAGTTGATTCGTTATTTGAGGTGGTAATATATATATACTATATATAGTAAGAGACCACAGAGAGCATATTAGATAAGACCAGAAGTTGTGGAAATCGACGAGGCCAAAATTGGTAAAAGCAAATATAATCAAGGACGACCAATCCAAGGGAGTTGGATATTTGGGGGAATTGAGCGGGAGACAAAAGATACTTTCATTGTTTCTGCTGACGATCGTTGCCGTGAAACCCTCCTTCCTATAATCAAAGACTATATTCTTCCAGGAACAACCATCATAAGCGACTGTTGGAAAGCCTACGATTGTTTAAATTCTGAAGGATTTAAGCATCTAACAGTTAATCATTTCGTAATTTTATAGACCCAAAAAAACTGAAGGCGAACACGCAAACCATCGAAGATTGTGGCGGGAGTGAGGGTCCTGGAGTTCCGAGATATGGCAAACAAAAAAAAAAAAAAAAAAAAAAAAAAAAAATAAAAAAATCAGGAACATCATCTCCATACCATTATTTCGGAGTTCCTAATTCAAACGAAAATTTGCAAACTCAAAGAAAAATTCATCACTTGTGGATCAGTCATTGGTCCCCAATTAGTATGATCCAACAAAATAAAATCTACCTAAGGTAATATATATAATAATAATTATATAAAGATATATTATATTATATATATAATAATATATATAATAGATATATATATATATATAATATTATTATATATTATATATATATAATTATATATATATTGGAGTTCATTTTTTGACAATGTTGTTTCATAGGTTTAAAAAAAAATCGATTGATTTTCTTAAAATATCGATTTTCGGAGAATCTGTTAAACTCAACTATTACGAAGCTTTTTATTGCAAAAGAAGTTTTCTTTCCACTTTTATCAATAAAATGTATGTAGGCTATTAGATATCATATACTTGAGTGTGATTTGGTAATTGCTGGAAGGCTTTAGTGTGTGTTTTAAGGCTGCCCGAAAATTAAATTTGACAACAGTGTTTCATAGGTATAACAAACCACGAATAGTTGTAAAAAAATCGATTTTTTAAGAATCTGTTAAACTCAACTATTACCTATTATTATTCAGATTGTAATTAAGAAGCTGCATTAACCCCCTAGAATGTCCCGTCAACCATAATAAATAAGAATATACTTAGGAAGCCGCATGGGCCCCTCTAGAGTTCCCAGTCAACCCATAATAAATAAAAAAATAAGATTATACTTAAGAAGCTGTTATGGACTGTGTATTATTAGTACAATACTAATTTAAAATTAAGAAACCGCATTGACTAATCTAGAATGTCCCAGTCAACTCATATAAAGATAATACTTAAGAAGCCGCATGGTGCTTTTTAGCACTGTCCCAGCAACTTATAAGAAATGATAATTAGAATCCGCATGGATCTTCTAAATGTCCCAGTCAAGTGTCAACCAAATATTTAAACACTTTAGATACTATTGGTTAATGAAAACTGTTTATTCGTAAGTTAGGTACTTATGTTAAATATTACTAAGACAATAAAGAATATACGAGACAGGTAAAAAGCCACATGGGCCTATCGAGACGGTCCCAGTCACCAATTATCAAACATGCTCATTGCAAATCCACAAAAGCACCCTAGGGTCTTGTCAATTTGTTGTAACTACGAAATCCACCATTGGCTTAAGTCAAAACTAATGATTTTAATATGATCCCACCATCACATGCATTAATAACTAGTTATGGTCACACATCAGATACTATATCACAACTAAAAACCGCCAATTTGGCTTCGTCAATATATTATATCATCCCACCCATCCATACACGAATCTAAAACCTTTCTTAATGTTTGCAATCGACGTCACACTGCAACACCTCCTCTGGCAGACAGTATTCCATAAATCTTAACAACCCTATTACTGAATGCATGCTTTCTTATATCCCAAGATGGCATGCTTCTTCTTAATTTTCTTATTGATGCCCCCTGGCACCTGTCCATGTTGCTACTTTGAATATAACTTTTGTTAGAATAGGATGTAAATATTTTGAGACTTGTCTCATGTCCCCTCTGAGAATTCGCCTTTCTACAGAAAACATTCATAACTTTCCGCCTCTCCTTATAGCTCTTACCCCTCAAACCCAGAAGTCATCCTTGTTGCTCTGCGGTGCCTCTCTCTCAGGCATATCTAAGTCTTTCCTTAAATAAGGGCCCAAAGTGTGCACAATACTCTGATACGGCCTAACATATCTAGATACCAGTTTACTATACTTCCTGTGCTTCTTATAAACAACATTGCGATTTATTAAGCCCAGCATCTTATTGCTTTATTTCTAGCTTCCCAAACACTGAATTAGCCTTTCAAATTACGCTATAATCACCACCCCTAACATCTGATGTTCTTGGTCCACAGCACTCAAAGCCAGTTCCCCATTCATATCGATGTTTAAACGTTTATTTGAGTAACCTAGGTGAAGAACCTTACACTTTTACTATTAAAATTTTGCCACTTATTCTGCCCACCCAAGAGTTTATCAAAATCATTTTGGAATTCTTTATGCATCCCTTCACTATTCCTAACTGAGGTGGGCCACGTTAGTATCATCTGCAAACTACGAAACCTTGCATATAAGTCCCTGGGTTAAATCATAATATCCCAACCTATATATATAATGTGCAGGAACAATGTGGCCCCCAGCACTGACGAACCCTGTGGGACAGCCCACTCTTCACTATGTCCCATGATGATTTATTCCCATTTAGTTGTACACACTGTTTTCTATTGGCGCAAATCCACTCCTTTAATCCCACACCATTACCACACCACCTAATAACCACATTGCTAATAACTTTACGTATCATCAGCCTGTATGTGCGGGACTTTCAAAAGCTTTACTAAAGTCTAAATACAATTCAACTGGATCTCCTCAGGTCAATGAACAGTCAGTAATGTATTCATACTATATCTAAAATGTTTGGTCGACCACATCCTTAACCATGAACTACCTTTTTCTGAAACCGTGCTTGGAGTCGTTCAGTACCTTGTTATCTTCTAATTTCTATATGACCTTTCAGTAACATTTCCAGAACCTTTACAACCAGAGATGTAAGCTACTGGCCTAATAATTTCCCAAATCTTTCCTTACACCTTTCTAATAAATAGGCACAACATAGGCTGTTTTCCAGTCATCTCTGGTACCTCACCAAATGTTACTGATCGCTTAAAAATCAAATTCAGTGCCTTTGCAATGCTGTGATACTACCCTCTTCAGGAATTCTACCATAGAGCCATCAGGCCCCTGCAGCTGGTACCTGGAATCAATATGGTCTATAAAGTTTAATATCTTTTACGTCAAATTCAAATTCGGTAAGATGTATTTGTTACATGATACAAGACTATTTCTCCAAACTATATTAATCTTTCTCAGGTTAGACTTGCGCATAGGGATGAAAAATTACTAGTTCTGATATTGAACTCACTAAATTTTATCAATTTTAATTGGACCAATTGTCCTATTCCTTCTTTTAAATTTATAAAAGCCTAAAAACTTCTTTCGCGGTCTATTACTATTCCTTGCTAAATTAATTCTGCCTCTCTCTTTGCCTTTATTGCCTGGTTAAGTTCGTTTCTATTTCCTAATTTAAATCATCTCCCTAGTTACTTACCCTTGAAATTTTAAACATCTACCTTTCATTAATTTTCTCTCTTACTCTCTATTTCCACCAAAACAGGTTTTCTCTTCGCCACCCTAATGGGTTTATCTTTTAAAACATAGCTGATCTGAATCATCAGTTAAAATTGCTTAAAATGATTGCCCACATGATAAAAAGTTTTGGTTTTTAAACTCTTATCCCAGTCAATATACTAAGCATGTTCTCGTGAATTTTGGTTAAAAATCACCATTTTCGGAAATACAAGTGCCTAGGGGTAAATTTAGTCCCAGATATCACTTCATATTAAACATTTATTAATGGTCACTTAAGTCCTAAATTCTCCCTCAACTCTTAACTACCCACCATTTACTCAGATCATTATGTTAATATTAAGTCTAATAGTGCATCGTGTCTTGTGGGTTCATGGACCATCGTGCAAAAAAGTTATCAGGTATACAATTGTATAAATACTGTGAACCTACTATGTCCGTTATTAGCAAGGAATCCATTTATGCCAGGAAAATTAAATCACCCATTATGAACTATACCATTCTTTTTCGTGTGGCACTGCTGTTCTCAATTTCTTGTTACAAATTTCTGAGTCGAATTCTTGAATCTGCCGAGGTCATTTAAAAATGCCCCTTTCTATATGAATTTATTAAATATAAGGATATCTAGCCCAGTGACCGATTCAGTTCATGATTAGGTTAAAGTCAGTCATTAAACAAGAGTTGATATGCTTTTAATAATAAAGCGCCACACCCCCACCCTTCTTCTCCTCTACGCTGGTATAAATAAAGAAAATATCCGTCTATTTCATATGGTAGTCTCCATATAATTGTTCATTAACCCATGCCTCAGTATGGCAAATAATGTCAAGATTATCATTTATGGGGTATAACTAATCAGCTCATCTTTTTATTTCTAAGGCTATGAGCAGTATTGTTAAAAGCATTTTATATTCGAAATGCTGTCAATTTGCCATTTATTTTCAATTTTCCCTTTTTAATGGGACCGTGTACACTAGTTTAGTTGTAATCACCACTATTTTACCATTTACCATGCTTATTTTATCCAGATTTAGCCCGATCCCCCCCAACTTTACCTAGTTTTTCGCTAAACAAGTCTCCAAACTGGTTCTGAAAAGCCCAACACCTTTACGACTCCAGGTGAACTCCATCTGCTGCCAAAAAGATCTCATTATCCAGAAATTCTCTCCACAAATCCAAAAACCTAATATATTCTGAAAAACATAAAATTTCCTAACCTTTCATTTACACCAAAAGCCCTACTCCCCCATTCCTAACCTGCACCTAACCTAGTAAAATCCCAGAATCATGGCACCTCTTCCGCTAGCTTTCATTATCTGAATCAGATCTCCTATTAATTCTGCATTAACTTCTTCGGACCTTCTATGTCCTATATCATTGTATCCACATGCACAATCACATCTAAATCAACATTTGTAGAATCAATCTCTCTATCGCATCCTATCCACGATATCACTCACTCTGGCACCTGATAACATACTGCTCATCGTGTCTTTTATTCTTACTTTGGAAAAGTCCTATCTAGGTATCGTATCTTAGAGTCTCCAATTAGCAATTTATCAGTTTTCCCTTTAGAAAACCAAACATACCATTGTGCACCTCTCTGATCCCTCCTCATCTGGAAGAGAAGACATTCGAACCTGTTACTGCAGGTCACAGGCTGATTGACTTCGAGATCCTCATCTTTATTATTTCTAGTTTTTACAACTCTTATATTCATCTGCAGACCTATTTTCAACTACTTTCTCCTTTCCCCCTCCATCTTCCTGCCTAGGTGAATAACACTTGTTCCTATCTACCCCCTATATTCACCGCTCCCTCCTCTCCTCATAAATATCCCTACTAACCTTTTCGTTGACACTTCCCTCCTTTCTCAACTCAAATACACTTTTTCTTTCAATTCATTCATATTTTCACTCAGTCTTGCAATCTCCTTCCTTAGCAACACATTCTCTGCATTCGCAACACAGACAGGGCAGCTATTCATATATTCACCTCTCACAGTCCCAAAGTTATCACACAGAGCATACATACTTTAAATTATTAGCTATCAACTTTACTACCTTGTACCTACAATTTACCAACTAGTTTATAGTCGGTTATTAAAGCTCTAAAAGAAATGTGAGACTAAAATATCTGTAAAACAAGTTAAAATTTTGTTAACAACTTGTTTAAGTATGCTAAAGCCTAAAAAGAAATAAACTAGTCGGCTTTAAAACAAGTTAAAAAATTTGAACAAGCTTATCTAGCTTAGCCTAGGCCAGGTATATATTTACATGACAGTGTGAAATTAACACTGATTTGTTAGAGAAATGCTGAATTACTTAAGATATAAACTGAGTTAATATGAATGATGTGTTAGAAACGTGGACGGCATAGGTTAAGTTTTTGATGAGTTATAATGTTAGAGTATTGGGCCCAGAGAATTTGTAATCTACGTTAGTTCATTAATTCAAATAGATGCTTATTACTCGAATACGGCTGGAAATTTGATGAAATTAGCGTCAATCATAGTTCAAGATGCTGGTATCTTTGATAGATTGGTCACTTTGTTAAGAGATTTTGTTAGATAATACCTTACCTTGTTACTCTTGTGGGGTATAGGGCTTCCTGGGGACCTCCCAGTGTCCCCCTAACCTGGGCTTCGCAGGAAACATAAATCTAAAGTAGATCCCCAAAAGAAAAACCATTCAACTGCTGGTATTCTCTGCGTGCAAGATGCTGAAGTACTAGTATTGACTAAAGAACATAGGAAATCCCTCCCCACTAGCCAAACACTGATATGCAAGTCAGCAAGACCCCTTCCGGAACCTATTTCTAACAGAAACCCCATGAAAAATCACAACCTGCCCAACTGACCAGTACATTTGAGATAGCGGAGTAGTGCCAGATGTACCTTAACCCTATATAGCGGAGGCACGTTCACCTTTCCTAGCAAGACTGGAAGAGTCAGAAGAGGAACCCCCACTCCCAGCAGGGAGAGCCGAAGCTCCTCCCTGGCTATCAAGTAAGATCCACACTGAAGGAGAAAGTGCTCCACATTCTCAAAAGCACCATTGCAAGATGGACAGAGGGTGTGTTGAAAATACACAAACAAAAGAGGTGCCCATTTGAGGCCAAGATGCCCTATTCGCAGTCTCGTAATGGCAGTCTCCAAGCGACGAGCGACAGGGGTAAAAGAAAACCGAACCATCTTCTCCATTATAGTTGTCCCAGGGGATGGGTGCCAAGGAAAGTTAGATAATACGGCTTTACCTGTTGCTGATATGCGGGTAAAGTGGGAACATATCGAGTATTGCTATGACTGTTAGCTTACGTTCCTTTGATACTAGTCGGTGAGGATATATTGCGGATTATTCATAGAGGCTAGGTATATGTTAGGTTGCATTGTAGTACATTATTAATCTTAGTTCAGTTATGATATTAGCTTTAGTGATGCTAAAACTTTGTTGCGTAGAGCAATATTCGCTATGGTCAGATTATATTATAATACCTTCCGTTTCCTCCTTTTTCTATTTAGTCTTCCTATTCGTTCCACAGTGATCAGAAAATCTCAGTTTTTTATCTGTCATAGAACAACAGCCGCCATTTCTCTTCAAGAAGCAGTTTCAAATTATTTCAGTTCAAAAACTGCCAGCTCAGTGTTAAACTCAGAGAAGTTTACCAATATCCTTTTCACATTTTTAGAAGACACTTACCTACTTCTATTTATATATTGTTCTAATTATGAAACTTTCGTTACAAATTTTTCCCCTCGATTGTTAGCAATAGGTACTTAATTGCTAAAACCTAGTTCTTGTGATTTATTCATATTGAATCTCGGTTATTTATATAAATTCTTAATGTTGTGCTGCATTGGCTATATATATTAGTTGAATAAAACATTCCATATAATAATAATCTTTATATATTAATACATTTATAAATATACATACATTGAAATAATCTTTTGAAGATTATTTCTTAAATGTCATCAAATTCGAAATATTAATATTCAATCTTGTTTGAAAAGAGTTTCCCTTAATAAAACAAAAATGGCAAATTTACTTACTCTCCTGATTTTTGAACACTAACTTTAATATTTTAATTTTTATATATAAAATATTTAATAGTTTATTAACATTATTTTTTTGTTCGTTTTATTATTATTATTATATTATTTATATATATATTATTAGTATTTAATTATTTATATAAACATTATATAAATTTATTATATTATTGTTATTTTTCCATATATTAATATATATTGTTTCAATATAGATTCTGACCTCTGACCAAAGTTCAAATTATTTAGTTATATATATCTATTAATTACAAGCCTTCTGATGTCTCGATCGTTAGCCCAATATTACGTTATCATTTGTATGCCTCCCTGACCTAGTTAGAGTTGCTGACGTACTCACATATATAACAGCATAACACCTACTGGGATGCTCCCTTACTGGATGTTTGACCTGTCGTCATAAGTATATCCCGCATTTCTAACAACCACAAGACCCATACACACGGATCCACATTACATGAAGCAGAAGTTAATTTATCTATAAATATTAAATAAAAAAAAAAATTAATCTATTTTACGGTGAAAATCAATTTTAAATGGATAATCAAGTGAATATATATCGAATTTGCTGCATTGTTCAATTTTAATTTCAATTTTTTAACCATTTTGGCCCGTACAAGCGGCCGCTTATAAACATATTGCCCCTAACTTTTATTATACCTTTTTATATTTTAGTATGTGTTAAGTGTGGCATGGCTGACCACTATTGTGTTATCATATTTTTTTAGCGTGTGCCAATCGCATCTAAGCAATTTTTTTCATATTGTTATTCAAAAATTTTTTTTAACAATCGTATTTATAATATTAAACATTTATAAATCGTTATTAGTCCCCCACCTACGCTTTGCAACTCAGATAACGTCAACTGATCATATATTCAGCCAACAGCCATGCTTCAGAACAGGGAATCATCACTTAGTGTAATATACTGATAAAGCATTTAATACGTCAATACATGAACTTGAATCTATAGCGATCACGTGTCTCGAGCTACCAGCTCAATCCACCATGAGACTTATGCACGCTTTAAGGTCATCTTTTAAAATTGTTCACGTTCCTGTTTTTACAGCGCCTATAAAGGATGTTTTACTCTATCCTTGGCATCTCACAAACCAACCTATGCACCCAATACTATTAAAATCACGAACTTTTAAAACTCGACTGTGGAGAAATAACCGATATGCCTGAAAAAGTAAAAAAAGCTTATTTGGTACAAGCGCTCATCTCTTGTAGAGTATCGTTCCATCTGATTCTGTCTTATAATGTTCAACTTCTCGTGAACGGTCCTTCCATGTATAGGTTTAATTATGGTAATATATAATCATATATGTACTATCAATTCTCTTTTCACCTAGAAAACTCCTACTAGCAGAGATGCATTGTCCGCATAGCCCTAACCGTCATCCTTAAATTGTTTACTACAAGAACTAGCTACTTTTGCTGACAGAATTTGCAAAGCGAAACCTCTTACGACAGCAGACATACTTATCACAGTAGTGCGCATATCACGTAGATCTCCACAGTAATAATAACTTAACACCAGCGTCCACTTTCAGCAATGTGTATAGAAGTGAGTCCATCAATGCATCTATCTGAACACTCTCGCACACGTGAAATTCTTAACATTGTATTCATCAATACTACAGTGATATGTGTTGCATGAATACACCATCTGGATTTTAAACTTACTAGAAGTAGTGAAATGCGAGTTTGGAAATAACGCTGATTCTCTCTCTCTCCTCCCTCCCCCCTCCTACCTTCCCCTCCTATCCTCAACATAACATTCCTCATTACTCAACTAAAGTATCCTTTCATCCTCTCATCATCCTCTATATTCACCGCCTTCTTCATACCCCCAGCTCTTTCTACCCCAGTACCGTACTTTTAATTTACCCCCATAACCCCCTCCAATTGACCATCAAGATAACTTATTCTTAGCTACTAAAATTATATGGTCATAATTCTCGCTCTCCAAACTTGAACGACGTCTAATCATCGTCAGCTCAATCCTAACTCCGTCGCGATTACAATTCGCCTCTATTCTGAGTTGATTGCTTAGCAGGCTTTGAGTTCAGTTTCCGTCATCTATAACCAGCAGTGCATGTAAAATAGTATTTTAGAAATTACTAACATGCGATTTGGAGGTAATCATAACACAGTGTCATGTACTTAAGCCTTGCACTTTCGAGTGAGTGAATTTAAACTCTAACACCATCATCCGTAAACACGCTTCGGGTGGTTTCTCAAATAGCGTCCATAATAACTTGCTTGGCAGTCACGATCCCTATTCACACCAATATACTTATCTATTTAATCTCAGTAATATCTGTAAGCTCAAATTTCAAGCTATTGATAACCTCGTTCGTATCCCTTAGGAAACGTTCATGCTTTTATCAGAAGCAATCAGTGCCATTGACGCGCTTGCCTAAATGGCACAACCATATAACACTATTAGTACCAAGGCGACATCCATATATTAACGCTCTCGTTCCGTTACGTATCTTATTTATTTGGACTTTCAATACATAGCCGACGTACTTTACGCTAATAATAAGGTGCCGACTTTCTTTCTCACTGTAACCTTCTTGTTAGATACTATATGAACCTAACCGCTAATTATTGTAATTTTATAGAGATCAACTAAATTTCTCGTATCCTAGCTTGTTGATTGTTGCGTTCTGCTGTAATATCCACCAGTATTGAGCAAACATCGTTTGCTCCATCTAATAATATTTCTTGAATCATTAGTTATTACCGATTTCCTTGAATTCTTTCTCCAGTTCTCCAATTAGTTCCCTTCACTGTTATGATAAACACTCGAATGTCGAGTTTCATCACATTGAAAATACTTACGGCAGACCTCCTAATTCTCTCCATACGCTCGACGTCGGCACCGGATAACTATCAAAAGTGCAAGCTCAAGTGAGTATTGAATCTCTTGTGGAGTAGAAAAGAGCTCATCATTCGCCCTTCCAGAAGTCTGTATTGGACGCTTCTCCATTACGGAGCTAATGTACGTGTATTCTCAAAAACCAAGGGACTATTGCGACCACACGGTTAGTCGCATAGCCTTTAAATGCAAATCACCCCGCCTTTGATTCCGGAACCGTTTTAACAATATTGTCACTACATGCATTACCAGATTTTCATATCTATTCCTGCTCCAGATGCTCTGGGTTGTAACCATCTTCATCAAGAAAGACAATTTGATACTAACGCTTAATTAGCGCTTAAGTATTCTACTATCAAATTCCCGTCCAATCCTAAGGAGCGAGACAGATTAGCATAAGACGCCTATAGATCACTCCCTTCCCACAGTCATGTTTACGATATCTCCTACATCGACACGCACTATTCGGACGAGATTAATAAAAAATTAAGAACGAGAGTCAATCATTCTAAATGATTACAAGAACTCTCACTTAAAAGTATTACTCGCAGATGAATTTACCTTATTTCTGTATCTTTTCGCCTACATAGACGACTTATTGTAATTGCCGAATAGATATATATGACATCATACTTACGATTATATCAAAACGAAACCATACATTAATAACTATTATTTTCACGTATTCTATGGCTAAAGTTAATAGTTATTCAACTACAGATAAGTTGTGAATTTATTTGATCTGTTGTGTTGGTGTAACTCCTTCCTAAATGTGATGAATATTACACATTTTTTATAATATCTACACTATAATCATACCTTTTTCAATATATGGAACGGAACATTAACAATTCTCTATAGACACGTAGGTATATACGTTTTCCTCTTGAGGATCGTGTGGTAAGCCATTTGCATTATTCGTGACACTTTTCAATCCGAAATTATCCACTCCGATATTTATATAATAATCAGATTCGTCTATAACACTTTTCTGTTATCTGTGTTCTTCTTTTATGGCTTAATATGGTTAAATATTCACACTCTTCTACCATTACGTTTCTACTGCTCCGCTGGCTAAAATATCGTCCCTTACAGTCACTCTAGCTGCTGAGTTTATTATAATAAGACATAGTCCAGTTATATATAAGGTTATGCTGCATCTCTGCTTTCTCGGCATACTACTGATTTAATTGATTAGAGTAATAATCGACGTATAAAGGCAATACCCTCATTACCCGTTCTACCTGACATCCATATAGAAAAGTCCTCCTTGCCTTCCTTCGTTGTTACTTAAGTAATCTTCACAGTCACGTAACACTGAAAGATCTCCTGTCTACTAGATCTATACACTGAACTCTCTCCACAAGACAGACTTGGCGAGCTGTTGTCCAAGCTCCCTATTATCATTGTAACGAATGGCGTGACCATTAACTATAATCTATTCTTAAAGAAATAAGATTACTACATTAGCCGCTGATGATACATGTAAAAACTGTGAAAATGACAGTAGACACATCGCAATCGTGTTGGAAGACTTCTTCGCAATTTATTTTTATGTAATTAAATGCTAACTCCCGTTATCTATTACAATTAGATAGGGCTGGGAAATTTCACTTGGAATTATATTGGGTAGAGTCTAGATCATTGTTACCCATCATACGCATTGCCATTACAGCACTATATCAATACAGTTATGATGAATATACAATTAAGTTCAAACCTTCTCGTGTAAGCCCTACTCACACCTTAGTAAATATTTCATTATGTCATTCACAATTATCACATAACTGATTAATCCGCCTATATAAAAGAAAAGACAACATATCCTGCCGATGCTCTATCCTGCCGTGTATACGCTATCTTATCCGTTTTACCAGATCAATTTGAATTTCGTTGAAAATACTGGCTCGTCTGCTAATAGCAGCTACTCAGAAGAGATTGTTATTTTCCTAGTGTCTTCATTCATTACGAACAATTAAACTTGTTAGAATTATTGGTTTTCCAACCTATTTGTTATGCAGAATCATATTCTAATCTTTCTGCACTAATCAATCACTGCGTTCCAGTATGTGACCAAACCCCGTATTCGCCAGAAAAGTGTTGTTCAACCTATTCGACCGAAGTGTGTTCGCACCCAGGATTTGGTACACAAAACTGAATATGCTCTAAAAGTTAATATAGAACCATAGAGCTCCATTAGATGCTATTTCCGGATTTTGCCGTCGACTCATCTACATACGGAAAAGGTATTTATATACACACATTAGTGAGAAGATCATACTACGCAGTGTCTCAACTTGTCGAAGAAATCAAAAGTGCACAGGCACACGTCGCACCTCTTCAGCAATTCCTTTCCCCCTGGTGGAACGTTTTGACCAGTACACTGTTGAATATTAGTCGGCCCGTTTACCACCTTTCAAATGTTCACACACATTTAACGTGCATAGACCGATACACTCGATGGGTAAAGGCCATTCCCTTGCGTATACTTCCAGCGAAGACAATTGCTCAGGCGGATTTTTTGTAGCCAATCGATGGATTAAGCTCACAGAGTTGGCACTATCCGTCGAGCTGTGTCCTCAACAAACTATCATAGGTTAATGGACTAGTTGAGCTCATATCAGTTTGAATAAACAAGGACTTTAATTCTCGAGCTCTAAGCGCCTTCGCTCTTGCAGTCTTATCTACTACTGCAAGTACTTTCATGGCACTCATAAGAAACGTTTACTCAACCTAGTGAGTCAAGCTTAATAGACTTAATCTCTTAAATGTACTCACATGGATAACACTCAGGATCAATTAGTACGTCCGAAACTCTCCCTCTTTGTACCTACTTCACATATATGTATATCAGCTTCGTTATATCAAAGAATACATAAATGCTCCAAACTGTGAATGCTACGTACTATACGGCTACCACCCATCGAATATACTCATGGTGGAGTGTTACCGTCCTTCTCCAAAATACTACGATACAGCTACAGCCTTCCGGCTCGCTACTCTATCGTCAGTGTATGAGGCATGTGATGAATAAGCCATCTTTGCCATCGCACATCCTCCCCGGTTCCTCCAATACTTACATGCAGCTGCGGATTAGACTTGCTTCATCATTGTTATTAATTCTAGCTAATGATTCACTCACACGTAGCCCCTTGCTCAAGCCGCTACGACGGGACCTTTCCTTGTATTAAATAAATCCGCTTACCGATAAAGTACTTCACATTTTTACAGAAGGGGAGCAAGCAAGAAATATCTCCGTTGATTAGAGATCTAAAACCTCAGTACTATTATTCGGAACATTGATACCCGCACTTCTTATCCACATCTACTTGTTCTACCACCTTCTGCAACCCGCTCTCACATATCTAACCGTCTACTTCGCTAAATAATAGTTAAATATCACTTTATGCCCATACTGCCTTTTACATCAACTCTGTTACTCCTACTACTGAACTCTATTGCCAACTCTCCTCTATGACTATGTACCCTCCTATCTCGCGAAGTCATATCTTATATCAGCCGCCCCGCGCTACGACATCTTCCGTCACTCCTGCTTACCAATAACGATTTCCTACGCTCCGACTCACTAGCAGAACCTTAATTCGAATACATCAAAACCTTATAATCATTAGTCAACTCACTCGTTCCATACATCGCAGTGATATTAGTGTATATAATCAGAACATTACGTCCAAGTGTAGTTCCGATATTTTCATACTCATTAACCCTCCTCGATACGTCATCCGCTGTATCGTGAGTGGAGCCATAATGATACCTTCCGTACTTTACCCTTTTTCAATTTAATTTAGTTCGTCTTACTCGTCACGTTAATCAGAAAATCTTCAGGTTTTCTTTATCGATAGTGGATAAACATAGCCGCCGATTTCTTCTATCAAAGAAGCATTATTTCAAAGATCTTTTCTGATCAAAAAATAATGCTCAAGCCTACTCACACATGTGAATGTGACCAGGAAACCTATGTTTTTACATATGATCCTTATCACATTTTGTTTAATATCATTTCAATCAATCCCGAACATTCTTTATTCACTTATAATTGTTGCGTGTGCTATTGAAACTTTACGTCAGTTACGAACATTTTCCCCTCGATTGTTAGCAATTGTTAGCTGATATGATATATTGGCACAAACCAATAACCGTAAGAGTTCTTGGCGGTGCTATTCCTCAGTATTGTAGAATTCTCGTAGATATTGTTAAGTATAATTCTATGATTGGTCGGCTGGCCCAATAGTTCCTCCGTTTAGTGAAAAACATTCCACTATAAAATAAATCTTTATACCTATACATTATATTTGATTACATATTAAATAACCTTCTTGATAAAAATTATCGTTATACTAAAAGACTTACGCTCAAAAAGTTTTATATATGTTATATAATAGAGTTCTCCGCGCTTAACAAAAATGTCATAATGATAAACATGACAAACTAGATTGCTCATGCATAATCTTTTAATACTGTATTGTTCCACAACTGAATTATATTATTATTATTATTATTATTATTATTTTATTATATTTTTTTACATTTTATTATTATTTTTACGTTATTTACTGGTATTTGTTGTTCCACATAAATAATATAGTGTATAAGTTTGTGATCAATTAGTATATTTGTACTCTGGACCACGAGCTGTGATCATAAAAATCAGTCCGTTCTGGATTCTCCTGCGTTCACGCATCTCCCAAAGTAACCAATAAGAAGAAGTGTAATTTATAAGATATTATCGTAGTATATAGACTCCAAAATGATACTCCGATAGTGACTGAATCAATAGTTCAATAGTTAATTTCTTATAGGGGGTTTAGCGTTAGCGCGAGTAAGGGATGAGACTGCACAGGGATGGGACCCGGGCGTTTGAACTGTAATTTGTACTGATTGTACTGCTTTAAAAGGCAGTAAGCTATTACCGCCTTTACTGTGATTATTGTTAACATATAAAAAAACCTAATTTATAATTGTATAGTTCTAGAGCATGATAAAATTTATGGTATCTTTTATTTTAAATTGTTGTACTGCTTTCGCGTTCAAACTTTGCTTATTTGAGATGAGAGCCCTCACTATTCTCATCTTGGGATCAAAGATTGAATATTTGACGAGATGTTTCTATGAATGAAATATTTTGTTTAAAGAATTATATACAAAGTCAGAGCGTGTGATTGTTGTCAAGAGAAAATTTGGTATACGGTTTAGCATATATCGTTGTCAGTTGAGTAATAGAATTAACTAGCTCGGATGAGCTAAGTTTTTGGTTAATAGTATAACGGAATGTTAATGGGCATCAATAATTAAGACAGATGATATGTTGAGTCACTATTTGCGGTTGAAAAAAATGTGAATAGTTAAACGTTTGTGTGACAAGTGTTAGGTACAGTTTTAAAAGTGTTGATATATTTACTGGCGGAAGTGTTTAATGTTAGTAGGTTTTATTTGGTACGACAGGAGTTGTATGGGGGATAGTACGTGTAGGTTTGGCGTTGTAACATTATATTCAGTTAGTTGCAAGGATGTTATTGCTGAACCATGGCTTGTGTTTAGCTCGTTTTAATTAAATTAGAATGTAAAACTTTGCGTTATACTTTCGAGTTGCTCTAAGTTTGTGTGTCTGATATGGTTTCGGAGCATTTATGAGATTATTCAGAAGCTTATTTTTGTGATGGCCGTGATATGTTGATTCCGAGTAGAATGAATAATGCTCCGTTTCAAGTGTTACACTGAACAATAGAGTCAAGGTGTTAGATCCGATAGACCTTAGTTTGCATGGTATGCACCATATGTTAACAGAAGAATAGTCGTGTTGGGTTGGAGTCCAAACGAGGGTATATACGGGCATTGGCCTTGAGTTTACTGATTTACGCCTTTAAATCAGAAACTATTACAAAGTTACTGAAAACCGATCATCGAAATATTGACAAAGCAATTTATATTTTTACACATGTAAAATGAGGGACAAATCCCTTTGTTATCGTATTACAGTCCTATTTACGGCGTCCATATTATATTGGTGGTCTGTATGATAATTAGACAAGGTTATGATTAAATTATTTCAGTTAAATATTACGTGTCATGTAAATTAAACGTTAAATACTCTTAGAGATATGCTTGGAAAGAAGTATATTTAGGATACTTTGTTATGCAATATGTTTTAGTTAGCTTTACTTGGTGTTAAGTGTGGAGACTTTGTTAAATAAGTTAATAACCATGAATTTAGAAAGCTTTATGAAGCGTTAGGTGTTGTCATTGATACGGAGTCTTACTTTATGTTTATTTATATGAGTTTGCGTATTAATTAGTCTATATTTAACCGTGAAAACGAGTCTTGGGTGTTTTGATGTCACAGCATATATTCTACTTAATGTTTCGAGCTTTATATAGGTATATATGATAGTAATAGTTCTTTGTGCTTGTTTATCGCGAAAATAAGATACCTCTAATCGAACCAGAAGACAATGTTAGGCCGGTAAAAATCAGTGGTTAATGTAAAATTAACATGATATGTTAGATATGATATGCTTGAAAAAAAGTGAATGGGTTACGTGTTATAGTACCAGAAGTGTGGTTATGTTTACCTTTTACTGTTGTTAAAGAATAGGAACTTTGTTGAGCATGTTAGGAGTTTATGTCGGGAGCATGTAATGAGAGTAAGTATATTGAGTAGGTTATGTTCAAATGTAAACAGTATATTCTTAGCTCTGTAATGCGTATGTTAGCTTGTTAAGGGTAGAAAATTCAATTGTTACTTGCTATATAAGGGCAGGTATGAATCGTATGGATGTCTTTATAAGTAGTAATAAAAAAACGTAATAGACTGTATGTTGATGAAGGCACACTTGACTCTAGTGTTTACCGGAGAATAATAAAGTCGTATATGTGACCTGAAATCAAATTGCAATCTCCAATAGCATCAAAATGGTTCATGGCTGGATCGAGAGGTGTTGGGGTGATGGTGCGATCGAGGGCATTGGCAGACGTTGTAGTAGAGAGCCGTGAACGTTGTGTTTATGCTTGTGAGATATACAGATATAGACTGATTTAACTGCTATTAAGAGTGAAATATCTCTAGGCCTAAATAAGCTATTACACGATCTTACTATGATATTATATTAAAAGAAAATTTTTTTTTTTGCAACCCATTTTAATGTTTTTGATTTAAACATCGTTCTCTGCGTTCTCTGATTTAAACACCTTTGTTAATATTGCAAATTATATTGTTGATGTGGAAGTATATTCAGTAGAGGATTTATAATGATATATGATTATTTCGTATAAAAACAATGAATACTATAGTCATGATAGTACGGCAAAATAGATTGATTAAGCAACACTGATGCATATGATGGGCACCGTGTTGGTCGTGGATATAAATGATGATCCGTGAACAGTTGGTGACTGATAAAATCAATTTTCTAACCCAAATATGTTAGAGAAGATTTCCAATATGGCTAATGATGTAAACGGTCAATTTATATAGTTGAGAATGCTGAAAAAGAGTTAATGAGAGAAAGTTTAATTCGCTCTTGCATGCAATGATTTACCTGTTTGACATATTTCGACGAAGAGATGATAGTATAAGGTGTGTTTTGGTGGAAGCTTTGTTACATGTTAACAGTTTATCGATGGGGTGTCAAGTTCTTTGGTTATCCAAAGTTACTTGCTGTGTTACAATAAATTATTCTGTGACTGAGTCGATTGTTTACGCATATAGGTAAGCTGTTATATGAGAGTAGGAAAAGATAATGAGTTGTGTATACAAAACGATGATCCTAAAAAGTTTTCTAGGTAAGATATTATCGGTTGGATCAGATGATAAGGATAGGAAGTATATACTCAAAGTTAGATTTGTGATATTAATTTTTTTGTTAAAATCAAGTTAGCGCATGCTAAGCTGACAAATTAACATTGAGTCTTGTGATGTGTGAAGAGTACTCTACTGACTATGAGACAAAGTGTGAATAGGTACGTCTTCGTAGTTGGCCTTAATGGTATGAGACATAGTTATTGTTGTTAAGTCATGTTTTGTTTTTTGGAGAACTTGTTTTCTAGGTTAACCAAGGATTAAACAGTTTAATCTGACTTGGTGTAAGGTGTGCCAGATTGTTTGTCTACTTGGGTGTTTTCGTTTTGCTTCTATTACTATAGTTACATCTAAAAGTATACGAAGGTCAGCGTAAGTAGGGAGACTTGATTATTAGATGTGAAGAAGACTAGTATAGAATATAGATCTGTTACGACAGATTATTCGGGTTAATGTCTTATCCTAGATTATTTATTAAAGAAAATTTTTCTAATTTTGTGATAGCTTTGTGTGTATTAATGTTTCTAACCACCAAACATGAGTGACTGCGGAATTTGAATGGTGATGTACTGATAGTCAAAGTAACTGTTTGTTCAAATTGAGTAGTTGCTCAGCCTCAGTAGCCCTGCTAAGATCATCTGGCCCATTTGATTTATTATGTGCGTGCGTGAAGGGTGGAGCCACTTGGTAGGGCTATTTTAAGGGAGAAGAATCTATTAATTACGTGTGATAGGTCTAACACATTTCACAGATTCTAATTAATATGTACTGATTTTGTCAGGAATTTGAGACAGATCACTTTTTAATAATCCCTTATATCCAGATTTTGTATTATACAAAATAAAAAATTTAATAGGGTCGGAGGAGCACATCAAATTACTACGTGAAATGCGAGCTGTTTGATTTTCTTTGCGGAGTTAGTTCTGAGCATCGAGTTGTGCTGTCGCGAGGTGCCCTCCGCGCGTTACACTAAAAAGGGATATTGTGTTACTGGAGAGTTACGTACATGCCGTGCGGGAGCTTAAACACCATAGCCGGACTCGTTTGACTATTTCAATAGATTTTGAATGTACCTGAAGTCTCAAGAAGCAATCCCACAATAGATCCAGGTATGTTACAACTCTAATTGCGAGGTGGTGATCATTATTAGTCTGGATGGGTTTGATTTATGGTTCTATACACTGTAATGTTATAAACACGACATTGACAATATTACTTAAAATAATATAGTGCTTGACTCTTCGAATATGTCCAATAGAGTTGCAGCATGCGCTATCAATACGTGATCAAGTTATTGAAGCACATGTTGATTAGAAACATGCGCTATTAAACCTGTTTTATGCGAGTACGGATAGTAAAATGATTCTTTGACTGGTTGTCACACAGGTCTTATTGGATGCATTTAGATGCCTTAATGTAATATCTATTGATATTGAGCTCTTAGTCAATAGAGTCAAGCGGATTCTAAAAGAGATAATAGAGAGTCGATTGAGGAGAGGGCCTAATCTTTCTTATTTGATTTATGACTTCTCCTAAATACGTATAACATGACTTTAATCTGGGTAGATTAATACATTTGTTAATGTTATATCATATCGCCCATTATATTCGTAAATTGTTTAATAAGAAGAATCTCGCAATAATGTGAACAATGGATATATATATTGTTTTTAGCAACAAATTAATTGGTTTATTCCGGTATATATATAAATCATTTATTCTTTTTGATATCATTTGAAATTGATGTTATGTCTGATAGTACCGATTGTTCCATAAACTTTTACTACTGAATTTCTTCTCCCTTTATATTAAAAATTATAGAATGATATACCAAAATTATTTTTATAAGCAGCAAGTAAACTAGTTTTGAATTTATGATTAAATTTAAATAAGTCTTACAAATGCTACTCACACATTCCGTTAGTTAAAATTGAAGCGGCACAACCAGGACTTGTCAACGCCCTCAGTACTCTCTCCTAATGGTTTTACTTTTATCAACATAACTTCTATCGATTCTGTAGAATGACTTCATGCTCTGGAGAATCCTCTCTCCTTAATTTCAGCCTTATCATCAACCTATACACTGTAAAGGTAGTTTTGTGTTGACGTCAAGGAGCATTACATACTATTGGATACTTAGTTGGTGGGGTCCCCTGTCGCGTTAGCGATATCTCCTAACTCTACGGATACTCATTATACTCTCCGATTTACTTACTTACTTAACTACGCATTATTATATCTCTCTCTCCCTCTCCAAATTTTAACTTCCCTGTATTTTATGACTTAAATAGACTAAACATCTTTTATTGAATATATAGTTCTTGGTCTAAATTCTCATGAAGTAGAGCCCTGTACCTCTCTCAGGAGCTCCAGATGCAAGTTAAGACAAATTATAGCTAGAATGCCCCCTCCTTCATCAGGTTATAATTCGATATTTGTCAAGATATTACATATTTAAAAGTAGGTTCTTTCACTCTAATCAGAGAAATCTAGTAAATCAACTAATAACCGTGAAATCAGAGCTAACCTCATCTAAGTATGTAAAATTATCGATAACCATCGAGGGTCCGGATCCCCTGGAAAGACCTGGTGATCAATTCTTATCTGCGTGCTAATTCTAAAATAGTCACGAGGTTGCATTGTATGTGCGTAAATATCATATACACACGAATTTCCTTACAATGATACTTCTTCTGACTTGTGTCAGTCTCAAGAATCCTCTGCCTTGCGGGGATTCTTCCTTAATGATCTCTCTCGTTAAATAAATAATAATCAATATAAAGTATCAATTAAAAGTTTTTTAATCTAAATATGATCCACTAAATATATATTACTTAATAACATATAGAACGCTAAGAGAGCCATATATCCCTTTAGGTCTACGGAGATCTTCTAACTGACGCGAGAATGTACGGTTAATCATGTTTCTTTTAAAATTACAAGTATTTTTCTGTCTTCAGAATAACGGTAAAAGAAATATCTTCGGATATGAAGGCCCAGATTCTATCTCCTTCAAAACTAAAGCACTTTTCTTAAAATATCTTCACTCGAGACTATACGTGCAAAAGAAGCTCAGCATACAAGGTGGACGAATTAGGGCCGATGGCTATTAGTCCGTCCCGTGAATGAAGAGCAAATAATAAGCTTCTGTCGTACCCTTCTTGAATATATGTTATCTCCAAATCCACAAGTAATCTAGAGGACAGCGTGTTAGACATTACAGTTTGAGAACATGCGAGTTCTTGCTCTGCTGTCTCCCCGTTGATCTCGATATGTTTTTATCTGCTGCTAATGCTCTGTTGTAGAGGCACTGTGTTTCTCCCTAATAGTTTCATCTTTGTGTGATATGGATCTAAATCTCTGTAGATTGTGTAATCAAATTGCCAATGTGACTTAAGAACTCTCTGGACCATAAACTATTGATTATATGATAGGATCTTATTGTTTAGATGGATTCCTATATTTCCTGTCATCTTATAATACTGACCCGATATGTACCAAATTTAATATAGGGGTGAATTCTATATATCAATGACTAAGTTTAGGGTATAATGTATAGATTAATATAGTATATAATGAGCCATCATTTTCTATATATATATATATATAATGGTATCGGAATAGATTATAGATGTTTCTCTGGGATAATGTAGTTCCTATTTGTAAGAGTCAAGATATATATATCCAAACTAATATAGGCTCCGATATATGCCCTAATTATATTTCGGTTTATACTTGCGCGCGCTATCAAGTACTATTAAGCTTGATGGCTTCATTTCTGAGAAGAACCAGTCGTTGTGACGGACAGGGCGTGAAATCTCCAACTATAAATCGGCACAATCGCTCCGCTTAGCCCAAATACTACTGGTTCCCCAACTCTACCAAGGCTATCTTAATGAGAATCTGAAAACTGCGATTTTTCTCACAGATAAGACCCGAAGCGTATGTGTTATTACTTTTTGCCAGAAGGGTAGTATTGGAAATTCACAATATAGGAAGTCTTGTGCTTGTGGAATACTATTGGGGAAGTCAATTTTTGTCTGAGTCGCCTTTTTCTGCTGAGAGTCTGTTTGGATATCCTCCTAGCATATACTTCTCATCTATGTTTTTAGGAGCGCACTCCTCGTTTATTCCCTATGAATCACTACTCTCACCAATCTCTGTCTTATGTACCCATACTTGTCGTTGCTTGCTGACATGGATAAGCTATGTAGGTGCCTAATACCGTGAATTACGTATGTTTTTATTGCCTCTTCACTTATTGTGGTTTCTATATCAGTTAACAAACAGTCCTAGTTCAATTGTAACCATCGCGTTTAGTTTTCTATGAAGGTTATGATCGCATTAATCAGGATGCGGCATTATTTGATTGTTTATCTATCGCCTTTGAGGCCGTCTAAGTGCTGTGCTGTTCCTCAGAGTGTGGTTCATCTCCGAACTCTGTGTCTTGACGAGCTGCTGAGCGTGTATAAAGTCTTGGGATCCAGTGAATCTTGGTTATGATTACTGTAGAAAGTGACTGGTTCTGGAGTTAGAATTTGACTGTGTTTTTTTGTTTTAGTTCTATAGATGTGAGTTTCGTCAGGTTTGGCCGAATTGGAGATAACATGGTACTGCGACGTATGAGAGGTTTTTGTGCAACGATACCGCCTCAAATGCATAAGTGGACCGATTTAATCTGTCGTCCGAGAATCAGAGATGTTAGACAAAATAGGAAAACGCTGCCGATTGTGGATAACGGGATTGGGAAAGAATGTGATAGTCCTCGTTGCGGAATAAGCCTTTATGGTCAATCAATTTCACAGAACCCTCAAAGTCGTGATTCTTCGTCTAGCGGTCTAGTTTTATAGTCCATCTTTCATATTTTGTAAACGCGTCCAAGTTGCATCTTATCACTCTGACATTGACATATGGTTACACATATTGTCTCACCTTTTCTCGTAACGTTTGAGATCTACATATTCTTGGCGTAAAGAAGCTGTACAAGGATGGACTAAGATTATTTCTCTGGTTTGGCATTCCCATAACTTCTCATTGTGGAACTTTGTTCTTCCGCGTCGAACTTCCGATTACTTTTCATTTTATGTTCATTCCCGCTGATTCCATTGTGATTGCATGAATCATTAACACACAGTTTGATTGTCTCGAGTTTCCATGTCTCTTCATCCTAGAACTTGGCTTGGGATTCCAAACTTCGATCGCTTCCATATAAAAATCGATCGTTTCAGAGATCATTTTTTATATCAGAAAAGTTCTTCAGAAAATTCTCATCACCCATTTAATCACTGACCCGCAGGACCCAAAGCGCGGATGCGGATCTTTAATAACAGTGATGAGCCGAGTTCACTGCTTCCATCCTGCAGAATAGCGTTGGAATACATTAATCTACTAAGGTTAATATACTAGGAAACTGTTCGGCCTGAGCTTAATATCAAATATATAATATTCTTAATTAATTTATTGTATTATATATAATGATCCCACTATAATATAAATAAACTAATCGTGAAGACCAATTGATTAATATGAATGCTACACTATTCGAACTTATTAGGGACATATAACTTATTTAAATAACAATCTCGATTTTAGTATCGAATCGCTCTTTATTAGCCCAATCGTAAATACAAGAGGATGTGAAGAGTCGTTATCGGTAAGTTCTGCCCGACACTATTTGACTGTGAACTCTGTGTGTATGCGGTGTCTCGCGCCACCGTGCGTTGTGTGGGTAGATGGTATGCTCCCGGTTCAATATCGTTCTGTCTCTCTCATGTTCTCAATACGATATTACTGATGACGCTAGAGATAAATGATATTGCTTTTCTGTCTTTCTAGGATCGGATTCTCTCTGCAAAATCTCTATAGGTATAATGCGATTCCATTCTACTAATCGTGTTCTAGGCTATATCAGTGATCCTATTAAGAATTATAATCATAAATAACATCATTTTCGTTACTGATCATGATACATATCAGCATTAATCGCGGTATAGCTGTAATCTCCAGCGAGAGGTAGGTGAACACTGTTTGAATAAATTAAATCAGGCATCTTTTCATTAGAACCTGGGACATGTCTAGTTATTATTTACAATAATCCAGTATTGATCAGAAATGCATGTAAAATATCCAGTTTGGATGTTAAGAAGGGCATTT
>JABUQX010112105.1:27500-36226 GCA_015478945.1 Trachelipus rathkii | reverse complement strand
AATTTAGTGTATATGCTTTTTAAGGTATGTTTTTGATGAGTTGAATGTTGGTTCAGGTTCGCGTGGTGCGCCTCTCTCGTGCTCTCTTCGCGTCGTTCTCTCTTTTTTCTATCTTCTTCTTCTCTTTTCCCTCTCTTCTCTCTTCTCTCTATCTCTCTTCTCTCTCTCTTCTCTTCTCTCTCTTCTCTTCTCTTCTTTCTTTCTCTCTCTCTTCTTTATCTGTTTCCTTATATTATATATTATATATATTTTATTTATTTATATTATATTTACTTTTATTATATTCTTATATTCTTATTTTATTATTAATTATTATTATTATTATCATTATATTTATTATATTATACTTTTATAATTATATAATTATATTTATATATATATTTTATATTTTATTTTATTTATATATATTTATATATAATTATCTAATATTTATAATTATATATTATTATTATATTAAACTTATTATTTATTTATTAATTTATATTTTGATTTCGTATTTCTTTTGGAGTGCTTATGATTATTATATTATTTCACTTTTATTATTAGTTTAATTTGTTATATATTTTTATTTAACTGGATTTCTTCTTTTTCTTTGTTTTTTGTTGTGGAGTCCGTTTGTGTTGTGGTTTGGGATTCTATATGCGTTTGGTATTTTTAAATGATATAATGTGTGATTTCTGCTAGGTCGTTAGGGGGCTTGGGGTACTGTGCTGGTTACTAAAGGTCAGGACGGTTTTGTTTCAGGGGTTATGGTGGTGGTTGGGTTTTGGTGCAGGAGGGTTTCTCTGATAGTTTTGTCCTTATATGTTGAGTGTTCTTGCTTTCGCTTTAAGTCTCTCGGATTTGGGTGATATTGCTTCGAACATATAAAGGCGTAATTTTTTAGATCTGCTTTGCAGAGTGGTAAGTTGAAGAGTTAGAGACGAGTTACCTTTGCAGTTCAGTGTTGATATCGATAATATATTCGTTGAAGTCATTGACGTATCGGGTGGTAGTTGTTTAGTTTTTGGGGTGGTGGGTGTTGTGTGAGGCTGTGTGTTGTGTGTTTTTTGGTTTGGCTGTGTTTTTTTGCGTGTCGTGAGAGTGTTGGTGGTTCTGCGGGACCTACCCATGGCTGGGATAAGTCAATCTTTTATTCCTCATAGGCGGGATGGGACATAAATGTCAATGGGGTGCTATAGGGATGTTTTGGGTTCTTTAGTGTGTGTTGGTCTGTTAACGGGTTGCCGGTATTAATAGGTGAATCTATTTCTTTTTATTTTCGTGCGTTTCTTTTTCTATATCACTTGTTCTTTGTTTTTTTATTTGTTGTTTGGTTGTTGTTGTGGTTGTTTGGTTTTCGGATGTGGGATGGGAAAGTCGCGCTGTCGGTGCGAGTGTGGGGAGTATGAATCGGTGTTGTGCGCGCTTGGTTTTGGTTGGAGTGCTGATGGCATTTAGCGATTGTTTTTCGTTTCTGTGGTGTTTTGGCATTCTACGCTGTGGGTGCGGGTGGTTCCGGGTGTGTGTATTTGCGGCTATTCTTTATTCTATCATGGTTGTTGGTTGTTAGTTCAGTGTTTTGATTGTTTGGTAGTGTGCTTTAGTTGGAAGTTCGAAAAAAGATAGGGTCTTATTAGTGTTTTTTTTTTTCGGGCTTCTTGGAAGGACTGTTAAGTTGTTGAATGATAAGTGACTCGGTTGGAATTTTATTAACTTTATTTTCTGTATGATCTTGTATTTGGTATTTGATTATTCATTCAAATATTTTTGAACGTCTTGGGTGTGGGCCAGGGTTTTTTTGTTTGAGTTCGAAAACCAGAGAATTGATGTGGTTCAATCTTTAGCATGGTTCGTTGTTCTTGTGTTCTCTTGTGTTTGGCTTCTAGGTCAGTTTTATGCGGGGTCTTTTAGGGCGTAGTTTTTGCGAAAAATACGGTCTTTTTTGGTAGTGGTCGTTTTTTCGTCTCCTAAAGGAAGCAAGAAATAGAAGAATAAAAGAGTGGTTGGAGAAGATTTTTTTGAGATGTTGTTTTTAAACCGGGGGAAAAAATGACCCAGGGCGTTATAAATAGGTTCAGGGGGGGGTCACGTACGAAGTTGCTTTATGCAACCGTTTTAGTCGCTGCCTTTTTCGAAAGGTTACTGGCGCTTAAAATATTGGTGGGTGGCCAGATTAAAATTAGGGTTGCGTCAAAAAAGAGTACCGGGTGGCTCAAAATGACTGTGCGATGGCTTGTAAATCATTGGGTCTCGCCCGAAAAAGCAGTGTGGGGGTCAACGGTCAAGGGCTGGTCAATGGTCGAGCAAGGTAAAAGAGGGGGCGGATAAGAGTGCAAGGCCAAAATTTTTGCTGGCAATATGACCTCCTACTACTATGGTGGATTGAATTGGATTGTTCCGAATATTGTGTAACATATGCTTTTATAAAGGTATGGTATAGTTTCCTGCAGGGATTGGAGGAGTGTTAGCAGTATAGTACCTCTTATTAGATTAGGGTAATTCAGGGGGGATAAATGGGAGGGGTTGTTTTGGGACGACTATTATTGTTGAATTAGTTTATTTTGGCAGGAAGGATGTGGTATGCATTTATGCTGGTATTTGAGTTGAAAGAGTGCGTTGGCGAGCGAACTAGGAGAATGGGATGTGTGGTGCACAAGAGCAGCTTTATCAGGGCAGATATTGGCAGATGCATTCTGCGTGAGAATGACTTTACTTATTGAAACGAGTTATAGAGATAATATGAGAAGAGAAGAAGGGAATTTATTGTTTGTGGGTGTTTATATGGATTTGCACAGGGTATTATAGCATTAATGGGATAAGTTCTTATGTGCAGGTTTAGTGATATGGGGTTTCGGTGGTTATGCGCTTAATGGAATTCGAGAAAGTGTTATGACGCAAGTGAAGAGTGTGTAGAATAAATGGAGTTGAAATAGTGCCTGGTTTAATATTAATAGCGTTGTGAGTCAGGAATGTGTTATGTCTCCTGGTTAGTTAATTTTGTATTGAAGTGAGTTATGAAAGATTTAGAGATAGGGATAACAAGGGAAGGTGTTAGAATGATGGTGAATGGAGAGGAGTGGATGATGCCCTACCTGGTTATTATGTCCGGAGGAAGTGCTGAGCATAACAAGTCTGTAGAAAATTTGCGGGGATTTCTTAGAGTTTTTTTCTTGCACAACGGCTAAATTACCTGAAGTGAATCAGTAGTGAAAATTTAGGTATGGGTAGGCGAGGATGGAGAGTGCCGCTGTGTGAAGTCCTTTTTGATGGGAGCAACTTGGAGCACCAGTATTCAGAGTTTTTTAAATATTTAGGATAATTGTTGGAGATAAAGGGAAGCGGATGATTGCAGTAGTGTAGTATGGAAAGTTGTGAAAGGGTTACTTATCGCACCTCGAGCCCGTTCAATCGGGTAAGAGGAGGAGATAATATGGATATACTATATATTTAGTATTTTATATATTATGTATATATAATTATAGTTATTTATATATATTTAGTATTATATTTTCTTTATATATACATACTTTTATGATATATATATTATTATAATAGTATATTATATTAATATATTATTATATTGTTTGTATATGTAAAAATTAAATGTCTGGGTGATTTATGGGGTTGGATTCTATTTTTGCCAAAAATATGATTATTTGTTTATCATTGGAGATAGTACAAAGTTGTCTAATGAAGAGTCAGGTTATCTGTATTAGCAACTTAGCTAACTCAACTCTGTCAATTGCAATGAATTTTATATTTTACTGAATCTATAATTCAATTTTCGACACATTGTTTTTTTATCAATCATATTTCTTTCAATTTGATATTTCAGATATCACATCTTCGTACCCACGCACGTTACGGCATAGCACGATTAGCGTATTTAAGTCCGTCTTTGCTAGGAGTTTGTGGCACTTGATTTTTTCACCGGTAAGCATTGTTAATAGTTTTCTTGTATATTAGTGATTGAAGCTCAGGATATTTATAATTATGGATTATTTATTATTTGATTATTTCTTTAGTTATTATTCTATCTTATTATTTATTTATTATTTTTTTTTATTTTTGATTTATTTGTATTATTTCAAAAGGCGTGATTGTATCTATGTGTTTTGTATTTTTGCTGTGGTTTTATTCTTTATATGATGTGTATTATTTATTGCTGTTATTGTTGCTTTTAGTATTATATTTGTTTTTTATATGTTGTCAGTCTCGATAGTCTTTTATATATGTATTGGTGTATTGTCTTTGTATTTATATCTTTTTTTGTATTAGTTTTGTATTTATATGTTTTATACTTAATATATATACTTATTTTTTACCAGATGACATATTTTTACCTTTTATTTGGGTAGCTAATGCTTATCCGTGTTATTAAAAAATGTTACATATTTAGATTAAAAAAATAAGGAAAAAGAAGTAGATTTAATTATTGTTATAATTATAAAATTAAATAAGGGAACTATATTAAAACTACAAATACAGATACAGAATTTAGGTTAGAGACTTGATTATATATAAATCATAGATGTAGTTCTGTATAACATTTTTATGATGTTGTTGTGTGTTGAGTTGTGGTGTGGGATGTGGTGGTGTGTGTGTGTGTGTCGTGGTATGGTGGGTTTCGTGTGTTGGTGTTGGAGGATTGGTGTGGAGTGGAAGTAAACGGATACGTAAGCATGGATTTATTAAATTCTTTGGGGGGTTATATTTATAACTGTTATAAAGGACGATTAATCATCTTCGGCAAAATCAGCATATTTTTATCATGATGAACAATATACAAAATTATATTGAGTTTTGTCATTGATTATCAATATTATTGGTGCAACAATAATCTTATATGTTTTCGCACACACATCCGGATTTGACTTAATATTCGGCAGGCTGGTATGTGGATGTTGTAAGTTATAAAATGTTTTTACGGTTAGTTAGTGCAACGTGAGTATATTTAGTATTTATATATCTATATTATTTATGTGTATATTTCGTATTTTCTATTATATATAGGGTATTGGTGGTTATTTATTATTATTTAGTTGCTGATTGTGTTTGTGGTGTTATTTGATGAGTAAAATGTATTCCTTTTTAAAATTTGTGTCGTTTGGATATTGTTTTTTTATATATATGTTTATTGTTTTATTATGTTATATTAGGTTATTTTATATTAAGGTTATATACTTATGTTATACCACAATGATAATATATTTGTTGGTGTTGATGTTTTTGTTTTTATGTATATATATTTTTATTTTAGAGTTTTTATTTTATTAGGTGTGTTTTAGGCTATATATATATATTTTATATATTATAATTATATGTGTACACAACTTATAGGTATTATATATTTAGTTATATTATTGTTATGATAGTTGGGTTTATACTATTATATCAGTTTTATTTTGTATTTCCTTTGTTTGAGGGCTTCTTATGGTTTTGGCCGACCGCACCGGTGTTAGGTGCCGTTGTGGTGCGGTGCGTGTGCGGGTGCTGGTTAGCTACATATCTTATCACTGTTTACATTTATTTGCTTTGTGCAATTTGTCAAATACTAGAGGTGCAGTGCGGTGGCGTGGGTGCGGAGCGTCATACATAACATTAAGAGGTGCGTGGTGCGTGGTGCCTTTATTGTTGTGCGGGGTCGGTGCGTCATAATTTTCCTTTGTGCTCGATTCATCCTTCGAAATCTAGCTCTTGTTGAGTGTTTTGTGTAATATTGATTCACAGATTGAATTCCTTTTATTTTTTTTCTAAAGTTATTTATTGGACATCAACAACCCTGGCTAAGAGATACCAAAGGGGTAATTATAATAGGTTAGACAAAGAGAATCCAAAACGGGTTCATATAAATAAAAGATTACAAAAAATAACAAAGTAAAGATAATTTTTTGTGATATATAAAATTTATTGATGAGCTATTTCGACGTAAAGGTAGTTGGATCCATAAATAAAATAATGCAATATTTATATATTTATTCCATAATTTAGTATACCCAAAGTTTTCAGTAATGTAAAAATGAAAATTAGATAATATAATGATAATACTTCATGCATTAACAATAGGATTTTCTACATCCTGGAACGGGTTCGTAGACGACACATGTGAAGAGTGAGGAGAAGAACCGAGAGAGAGAGAGAGAGAGAGAAGAGAGAGGAGATGCGATTGCATCGTACAGAGAGAGAGAGTACGCAGAGAGTTCGTGGCTGCGATATTTGATAAAATTATAAATTAAAACTTATATAGCAAAATAATATAATAGTAATATAAATAAAAGTAAAATGATCACAATTCAGTTAACCAATTACAGGACATCCTTTAGTAATAAATCATAAATTTGTCTTGCTTAGTAGAAGAAGACGGATTTCGTAAAATTTAAGATAAAGACAGGTTATGACAGGACTTAGTAATTACAAAATTACAATACTAACAATTGATGACAATAACAATTACCTCTCATTTAACATAATAATTATTAATAATCATCAGTCATCCCTCTACTCATTCACCCATTTCTCTCAGAGATTGAAGATATAGTATGCGATATCCATTAAACTGGAAACAGAAAGTAATGAAGAATAATATGACGAAGTCGAAAAGGAAATCGCCAGCCTTACCGCCCTTTAACCCTTCTTTGTAAGAACTCTCTCGCCCTACTCGTTCGTAGGGTGGATTTTTTTTTTCAGCTGCGATCGTTATCTCTCCACTTAATTAGTGTGTTTTGTTGTGGTTTATAGGCTTTCTTTAACTTACGTTCATGCTCTTTTAACTTACTATCCTTATTTCTTGCATGTTATCTTCACCTACCCCAATTATTGGGATGTGAGGGTAGGAATAAATATAATGAAAGAAAGAAATTATATATCTTCGATTAATTTAGAAAAAACTACAAGTATCGGTAAAACTTTTACTAGTTTTATAATAATTAATAATAATAACTAATATATAAATAATATAATATATAAATAATAATAATAATTAATAATAATATATAGTAATAATATGAAAATAATATAATAAAATAACATCTATATCTGCGTGCTTAATAATGGCACAGACACTGAATAAATAAAAAAAAAAAAAAAAAAGAAGTTATTGCGCAGTCATACAAGTTTTAGTTTTGGACATTCGTAAACACCCGCATACTTTTTGGATCTCTCATCCCCTTCCCCCCCCCCCCCCCCCCCCCTCCGTCGTTCCCTCTTCCATTTCCCACTGACTTGCGGTCCTCCCAAATTATCCCTCATTCCCCCTTACTAATAAATATAAATTGACCCCGCCTCCAAGTACGTGTCATAGACCCTACGTTTTTGAAGTGTTCTTTTATCTTACGATCTGTTATTATAAGGTGTGCCTAGCCTTTTATTATATGTATACTCGACAGATAAAGATGCTCTTGCAAAAATATAAGGGTGTGTATGTGTATGTATGGTGCGTGAATGTGGGTGTGTATGTGTAGGGAAAATTGTGTGTTTTGTTGTGTGATCAGTTTAATGTCGTGGGAGAGAAGAATCCAGTTTTAATTAAAAGACAAGAAAGGAATTCTGGTTTGTTTGTTAGATGTTAAAGAAATGGGGTCGAGACTACTCTTCGTTGCCGGAAGACCGTTATACGGTCGATTCATTTATCAAAGAAATTAAAGTTGGTTGTTTTATGTAATTCAATAATGGTAATGTTATTTTTTATTTGATGAGAGATAGAGAGAGAGAAGAGAGAGATGAGAGTAGTGAGAGAAGAGAGTAGATGAGAGTGAGAGAGATGTATGACGAGTATTGGAGAGACGAGATTTTTTATGTAAATATAAGTTATTCGTATTTATTTATTTGAGATTGTATAATTTTTTTCTGTATATAATAATGTTTATTTATTTTATTTCTGAGTTCGAGAGAAAAAAAAGAGGTAGAGAGAGAAGAGAGAGAGATAGAGAGAGAGAGAGAGTTGTAGGAGATAAGGAACCGAAATGGAGTAGCGTCTGTGCACATATATTATAACATAAATGTTTATTTAATTTATTGAGAGAGAGGGAGAGGAGAGAGAGAGAGAGAGAAGAGAGTAGAGAGAGAGGAGAGAGAGATGAGAGGAGGATTATATTAAGTTCCACAACAATAATTTTTTTTCTATATTTCTTATCAAAATTTCAGTTTTTAATTTAATTTGAGATAATAGGTTTGGTAGACAAACCCGGTGGGTGTAGTGACTGTGCGATGCGCTCAACTTCTGCTTTCGGTGGCTAGCCCAACCCCCAATCTATGCTACATATTGGCCATCCTTGTCTTATTATTTATGTTGTACTGCCTTCATGTGTACAACCCTTAAAGTTTGTAATTTGTATATTCTTATTCATATACACCAATAATGACCATATTTATTTTAATAGTTATGCTAAAGATTTATTATAAGCGTGTTTGTTGTGTTTTATGGGGATATTAATGTAAATTAAACAGTCCATTCCTCTAATTCTTTATCATTCAATCTTATATTTATAATTTTCTAGTATTATAATATAGAATGGTGCATTTGGATTTTATCTAAAAAAAAAAAAAAAAAAATATGAAGTTACTTAGTTACTCACTTATTTAGAATTTTTAGAATTAATACTTTTTTGTTATGCCATGATTAACTGCTACGTTATGCACTGCAGAATTTTTCTTTCATGTAATATTTGCAATTTTTTTTTTAGTGATGCATGAACATGGTGTATTCATTAATAATAATCTCACAAGGACAAATATATATATATATA
>JABUQX010112105.1:20000-22500 GCA_015478945.1 Trachelipus rathkii | reverse complement strand
AAGCCCGAGTGCAGCCCGTGTGCAAAATATCGACTCGAAACGCTTCGAATTGAAAAAAAAATTACATTAACCAATCAGAGAACAGGAAATTTGAGTACTTGGAAACGGCCGAGCGAGCCCGTCGGATCAGCTGGCAATTGTAAACAATACTCTTATCATGGGCGTATGCAGGGGGGGGCAGGGGGCACTTGTCCCCTCTAAATCTTGGCGAAATAAAAAAAATGAACCTTATATTTTTGCCAGACGGACGTTTTAAGGTATTATTAGTGGAAACTGAAAAAGATACATTCAATCGATAGATTAATAAGTAGTTAAGTTATTAATTACAACGTATTATAAATTATTATATATATAATATTATTATATATATGATATAATATATATATAGTATATATATATATATATATAATTATATTATATAATATTTATATACAATATAATATATATATATATTTCCCACTGTATCTGGCCGCCCCCTTAACTGAAATCCTGCCTACGCCCATGGACTCTATACTATAATGTATCAATTTGATGATACAATATATTAGATCTTAATATAAAAAGTTAAACTGAAATATTAAAAAATTTGGGCAAGCCATTTCCGACACATGTTCTGTTAAAAGATTTGTTTGTAAACAAAGTATTCTTCCCCGCAGTCCGCCCGTTTATTAATTCCCGAAATCGAGGATTTAACAACGGGCGCCTGACTGTGACGTTTACGTGATGTAGAAGTGCGCAAACGGGCTCTGGAAACGATGCATGTGCGCCCGTGTGCCCGCCTGGGCTGCAGTCGGGCTTCTGGAAACGCAGCTTAAGATTACTCCTTCCCAAACCTACTGAGTAAGCTGGAGAAGAGTTTCTTGTGTATTTGGGATAAGAGATGAAGTTTAACTCCACAACATGGAGAGTAACTTATTTCCTTACACCGCAAATTTCAAAATTCAAATAAATTCATTTTAAGTAAGAAAATTATGGAATCTTGTTTTTTGCTTTAACAGTTCAGTTAATATTTTGTTTTGTAGAAGTTTCTACTTTAAAGTTAATTTCTTTTAATAATAATAATAATAATAATAATAATAATAATAATAATAATAATAATAATAATAATAATAATAATAATAATAATAATAATAATAATAATAATAATAATAATAACCTGTTTTATTAAGACCCAGGTCTAGATTCTTGAGCAGGATTGGCACAAAAAAGATCAAATATTTAAATCAACTGATTTTTACGTATTTTTTTTTTAATAAAAAATCTTTTTTTTTTTTTTTTTTTTTTAGACCACTTTTTTTCTAAATTAATAATTAATCCTAGCTATTTACCTAATTAATGATAAGTATATTTCATCTACATAATAAGTAAATTCATCAATGTTGTTTCAAGTCATTTTTAATAAAGAAAAAAATAAAATTAGAGTACTCAGATATTATACAGTATATAAAAAAAACTATATATATATATATATATATATATATATATATATATATATATATATAGTATATATATAAAAATATAATATATATATAATATTATATAATATATATATATATATATATATATATATATATATATATATATATATATATATATATATATAATTTAAATATCGGAAGGGTCATTTTATTCATGATATTGTTCAGCATTACAGTCGTCCCTCTTGGAACGCGTCTTATAAAGGAACGCAGATCTTGCTATACCGCGGTGGCAAAAAGATAATAAAAGAAAAATTAAAATACAAAATTACAAAAATAAAATTTAAATTCTGTAATACATATGTTAAAAGATGAAAAACTAAAATTATATGGCCAGAAAAAAAATTAAAAGAATAAAAATACATATGATAAGATAATGAAATGAAAAGAAAAAAAAAAGAAATATTTTGGTGAGCTAAAGCAAAAAGCTCAATTACCGATGACGATGTATTTCTCAAAAAAAGCAGCCAATACAACCTACAGATTCTGGACTGCCTTCATCTCTTACCATCTCTTACTCCTTCAACTTCATTTACATTTTGAAAGAAACTATTTTTGTGCTCAATTGGCTAAAACTTTAACATTTATATTACAGTCCTGCAGGCTATGTCAATTAAATATATTAAAAACCAATTTTATCTCCAAATTTTTTAAAGTTTTGTACCATTGCATATTTTTTTCATTTAAAAAAAACATAAAAAAACTTTTTGCTCCATTTTAAGAATTATGTAAGAGTACTGTACTGTAATTAATAAATTATCCTACTAAATTAACTAGGTCAATAAAAATCATGTTTAGTATACTTTTATGTAAATAACATTGAACTGACAACTTTATTCAATTATTATTAAGGATTAAATAAAATACTGCTGTTATTTTATTCACCTTATACAAAGGTAAAATTTTAAAATGAATGAATTTTTCAGGGGATTTTAAAGTTATACGTCTACGAGGGGACGACTTGTATATCAATTCATATTATTTTTTATGCATTAATCATAACTGGTGTAAATGACAACATC
>JABUQX010112105.1:0-10000 GCA_015478945.1 Trachelipus rathkii | reverse complement strand
GGGTGTGTTTGTATGTGTGTATTATCTTGCAATTTTTGAGCTTGGAGAAATTATTTTCATTTGTAAATTACTTTATCTCTTATTCCTCACATAAAAATAAACTAAATTTTTTCTAACCCAATATACTGTATATATATATATATATATTATATATTATTATATATATATATATATATATAGTATATATATATATATATATATATTATATATATAATATATTATATATATTTTTATATATATAATATATATATATATATGGAAAGATTATATATATATATATATATAAGCTTCTAATAAGTTAGATGTTCCAGAACAAATCTTTACATATTTGTTCCAGATCTTAATTTTCTTCCCGAATGTGGTCTTTAAACTGTTAGGTTGTCCGGGTCCTATACCAGGTCCTTCAGATAACCACGAAGGAAAAGGACAAACAAAATGTTTAGGAAGTTTAGAACATCGACCACTTGTTACTGTAGCTGTATTGACATGTTCGTCTTTCAGAAAGGTTAACTATCCTTAGTGATGTTATTACACCTCACTAAACCATTATCTTGAGAGAACGAAGTGCTCGTTGATGGATGACCTTTGTATTTGAAATGCACCATAACCTTATATCCTTCTTATTTACAAAGTCATTCAAGTGACAGTGGGTTTTATTTCCCATGAACAGACTGTAAATAAAGAAGTCTTCTTCAGTCATCGCTTGAATTCGAAATTTTTAATTTAGCACTTGCTGGTAATAGGTTATGTAGTGGAATATTCACGCATCACTTGCACGTTGTATGGATAGTTGTATACGCGTAAAAATTTGTTCGCAATACGGTGCCGCGAAGTTCGCAAAATCCCAAGTTTACAAGAATGTGACTTTTTATGTTCGATATTTGACTTTATTGACTTTCTATCCCCTGAACGGGGTCTTCCGACTCTTGCCAAATCACTGACTGACTCGTTCCTGGAAACATTTACAGTAATTAAGTGAAAAATCGATTATATTGAAGGAAGCTTCGTGCCATAGAAAGCTCCCAGGTATATTCCCCTCTTTAAGAACAATGGAGCACTGATTTCTCCAATTAAATTTAATGATTTTAATACGTTGCTCTAAATTTTTTTTATCAAGTTTGCAAAAAACAAAACAAAACAGAAATACTATATATAGAGCGGTATATAAAAAAAAATTGTTCAATATTTAAGTGGTAAAGTGATTTTATAAGCTCTTATATATATATATATATATATATATATATATATATATATATATATATATATATTATTATATATATATATATATATATAATATATATATATATATATATATATATTATATTATATATAATATATATATATATAGGAAGTGAAGTCAACGGTAAATCAACGGTTGTCGGAAGTGAGTTCTGCCATGCTTTGTACTGAGAGAGAGAGAGAGAGAGGAGAGAGAGAGAGAGGAGAGAGAGAGAGAGAGAGAGAGAGAGAGAGAGAGAGAGAGAGAGAGAGAGAGAGAGAGAGAGAGAGAGAGACTTTATTGATTGCCTTTAAAATCCTTCTGCGTTTTTATTAACAATTTCATTCTAATGTTGTTATTAATTTTTAAATAAAAAATTTTTTAATCACGCTAATCTAAGCGTCACTGCTTAATAATTCTTAGTACTGCGGAAATTCTCTGAAGAAGACATCGCCTAGGCCCTTAAGAGTCTAGACTTAGACGCGTAACGCAATGTAAACAAATAGGTTTAAGTTTATTATTTCAGACTGACAGTTTAACATTTATTAATATGGTGGAAGATATAGAATATATTGAGCGCTAAACAAATGGTGTATGTTGCTACTATAATAAAAATTTAAGTATGCAATAAAAAAATTGTTACTTATTTTATTACCGTATACTTACCATACCAACGTACATTCAAACGAACAAACACACACACACACACACATCACACACACACACCTACACACACACACACCACACACACACACATACACACACTACACACCTATTGCATATTATTTCTTTAATTTTATTTCTGCAATCTATTGAAAGGAAAATTTTTTATTCACCCCAAAACAGTTTTGGAGCAAGGGAATGTCAACTTTGTACTTTTAAAAACGAATGCGCAGTTTTTTTCAAAGCGCAAAATCATTGTGATAAAAATAGTTGAAATCCAAAAACTCAGAAAATAATTAAGTAATAATAAAGAAAAAAATTTAAATTTATGAAAGAATAGAACGAGTTTCTTTTTTGATTTAAAGGACGGCCCCCATGTTCATACGTACTTAATCCATATGAAAACAAATGGTCTGCCTAGTTTTCCTGCATTACTATTACCACTACGTAACATCCTCGTATATTTTATGTGAATATGCATGTTTGTCGAGTTAATACTAACGGTTATTCCGGAAGATAATGAACCATTATAACTATTTTACAAATTTTCTACTGTTGCTACAAAATAAGCATCAAAATTTACATATAGAGGGTAAATTTTCATCAAAATTTACCTATAGAGGGTAAATTTTGATTGCAATCTTGTGTTGTAGTTATAAACTATTAATACATCCTGAAATTCATAAAAAATTTGATACAATAAGTTTTATAATACTTTTGTATCTTCCTTGATTTTAAGTTATATAAAGGCATCGAACTTTCTGAGCTCCGTTTATATCTTCTATTTATCTATTTCTTGAGTAATTTCAGGTTGTTCAATGTAAAAACAGTGCAGAAATATGTTTCAAGGCTTGTCATTTCTTGTGGCGATTATTAAATATTTTTAGAATTTTATGAAAGAAAGCCTTTATATATAATATATACAGCGTGTGTTAGAAAATAGGGGACAAAATTTGGAAGGAGTATTATCTTGACGTGCCATTTACCAAGTGTTTTGTCTTAATAAAGTTAACCTGTAAATTTCTTCATTAGTAGGTAAATGAGTTAGAAAAGTGCAAGGGGTGATGTGAATATTGGTCTTTATGTTCCGTAGATGTGGTTATTATTATTATTATTATTATTATTATTATTATTATTATTATTATTATTATTATTATTATTATTATTATTATTATTATTATTATTATTATTATTATTATTATTATTATTATTGTTATCATTATATTTGATCATTATTAATATTAATTATTATTTTATCATTATTATTATGATTATTATTATTATATTATTATTAATTATTAATTATTATTATTATTTTGCTTAAAACTATTAGGCATGACAACCATTATGATTTCATTTTTATTATTATTATTTCATTCTTATTCTTCCTTGCCCAATTTTATTAATTATTTTATATTTAATTAATTTTATTATTATTATTATTATTATTAGTATTATTATTATTAATTATTATTATTATTATTATTATAATATTGTGATTGTTATTATTCTAATTATACTTCTTTGTTATTATTGTTCCTGTTCCCATTAGTATCAATATCTATGTTTTGACATACTTTATCAATTAATTATTGCGATGTAAGGTATTAATGTTGTTATTAGTAATATTAGGAGTATTGTTATGATTCGCATTATTATTTTGTTATTAATTGTTATTGATCTGTATCTGTTTCCCGAGTAAATATTGCTCGAATACTATCAACAATTCCTAGTAAATTATTCATCTATCCCTCTATAATAAGGTGGTACCTATCAAACAACCTATAGCAGTGTCCAATATTAGAGACAGCAATGCCCTGTTCTATAGGTTACTACTTTACGTTGCCGAGTTTCCGTAGCCAACTCGTCACGTCACATCTACGGAACATAAACACCAATATTCACATCATACCCCTTGCACTTTTCTAACTCATTTACCTACTAAATGAAGAACTTTACAGGAAACTTTATTTAAGACAAAACGCTTGTAATGGTACAAAGATAATATCCTCCAATTTTGTCCCCCTATTTCGTAAACACCCTGTATATATTATATAGTATTATTAATATATATATATTTATATATATATATATATATATATATATATATATATATATATTATATATAATATATATATATATATATACAGTTTATATATATATATATTATTATCTTATATTATATATATATTATATATATATTATAATATATATATAATATATATATATATATATATATATATATATATATATAGTATATATACTTATATATATTATATATATATATATGGGAAATTTGTCGTTTCAAATCACCTTTTGTGCGTTTGTCCCATTCCGGTTTTGTTAACTTGGTAACATTGTGATATGACTTCAAACCAGGGATGGCATTTTTGGTGTCCTTTTTTGAGTTTTTAAAAAAAAAATCAATTTGTGATTTTTTTTGATTTTTTTATATTTTTGATTTTTTGGATTCGTAACCGTCACGCTCAAGTCCGAAATTATAATTTAAGTTACAAATTATATATCGCGTGACGTTACAAATCTGAAAAAATAGAAAAATAAAAAAAATCAAAATCAACTGATTTTTTTTTAAGAAAAATCAATCGCTTAAATGCCATCCGCTTCAAAAACTAGGTTTCAGGTAAAGATAATGTGTGACGTCCCAAATATAGTACTGATAGAACCACGAATCTATGAGAGTGTGGTGTGTAGGCGATCCCAACAGGAAGAAAAAAAAAGTTGCCTTGTTAATTTTTCTACATTTCGACATTGATGACTCAGTCTTTGCGAGAAAGAAAGTAGGAAATATTTGATAGTGCCAAATATACTTCATTATCTGTTGCGTCAGTGCCATTTCTTTTCTACTTTTTAATCAAAAATACTTAAATTTGTCAAAAATGTAGTTGGTGAAATACTTTCTTTGAAAATTATTATTATTATTTATTATATATTATTATTATTTAATTATTTATTATTATTATCTATTTTATTATTATTATTAATTATTATTATTATTATTATTATTAGTAGTAGTGTAGTAGTAGTACTATAGTAGTAGTATTTTATCAATTTATCAATTTTAAATAAAACTATGAAATAATTGAATTTCTATTGTACTCAAAGGACATCCAGATGTATCAAATATCCTGGTATCAAAACTATACCTCATATTGTTTTTGTTTTTTAGATTAGACAATATATATATATATATAGTATATATATATATTATAGTATATATATATATATATATTAATATATATATATATATTATATATATATATATATATTATTATATATGATATATATATATATATATGTTTCCACACAAGCTTTCGTGGCGTAATAAGATCGTCCAGACATTTTTTTTCAATGTACTATACAAAAACACGTATATAGACTACAGCACACAATACAACATTTCTTCTGCATTAGTGACGGTAGACAGTTGCTCAATGTGCCAAATAACCTTTAAGGCAGTAGTATGTGGTTGCGTGTATATGTAAGTATATGTGTGGTGTCTGCGTTGTACATGTACAGTGTGTGTGTATGTGTGTTGGTGCTGGATTTGTCACCAGTATTTCGTGCTTTATATATTTTTAAAGTGTTTTTCTTTTTCCTACTTTATTGGCGTAGAAGACCGCTTCTTTTCCAGCGCAATGTTTACGGTCAGGACAGAAAGCTTTTCTTTTCTAATTTTTTCAGCGCTACGTGAATAAGGATAGTAATACACTCTTTTTATCTATGGTACTTTTATATATATATATATAATTATATATATATATAATTATATATATATATATAGTATTATATATATATATATATATATATATATATTATATATTATATTAAGTGAATTTATGCTTATCTTTCACAATAGGAACACAATTTACAATTTGTTAATTTTTGACGACATTTCATATTTATTTTATATTTTATTGTTTTTTTTTTTTTTGAGGCTATTTATTTCATAATAAGTCTTGGTATAGTTTTGTTTCCTATAAATGGTTTAATGGTACAGTCATGCAGTTTGGGTACTATTGAGTATTTAATATATTTAATATTTAAAATAAAAAAAAAAGATTATGAAAATCTAAAGATTTGGCATTAAGATTTAGCTATGTATATGTTTGACATAACTTACATTTGTGAAATTTTCTTTCTCTGCACAAAACTTAAAATTAAAAAAAACAAAAACAAAAGAACTATAATTTCTAATGATATTAATAACCATTTAACCAAATGTTTATGCGTAGCATTATTGGAAAAAATATTCTTAGGCTGTTTAGTAATGAAATTTAGATCTAAATAATATTAATAATAAAAAAATGTAAGCTAGTAAAATAATATTATTTGAAACCCCCCCCCCGAAAAAATCGCCTTTGTTTGGCTTTTTTTTTGTATAAAAAAAATAAAAACAAGAAGGGGGTCGTTTTTTGGCACCTACAACTCTCTTCTCTCTCTCTCTCTCTCTCTCTCTCTCTCTCTCTCTCTCTCTCTCTCTCTCTCTCTCTCCTCTCTCTATATATATAATATATATATATTATATATGATATATATATATATATATATATATATATATTATATAATATATATATAATATTATATAATATATAATATATATATATATACTATATAATATTATATATATATATATATATATATATATGGGCACGATCCGTTACTCCATTACTAACGGAACTAGTTTTTTTAGTAACGGAGTAACGGACTTGTTACTTTTTCTTTCATGTAACGCTCCGAATAAGTTCCGTTATTTTTTTACTCCGTTACTTTTTAGTCCGTTTACATTTTGTTCGACTTTCTTTGAATGTTGATAGCCAATTTGACAACCCCGATCAAGCTAAAAATCCTTTTATAATATATATATAATATATATATATATATATATATATATATAATATATATTATATATATATATTATCTATATATATATTATTATTAATATAAAGGATAAGGGGCATTGCATAGATAATGAATAGGGAGGTGTTTCGTAACTGATGAGAATGAATGTTGTAACTAGAGTGTGGTGGGGAAACACTTTCAAAATCTGCATAACACAATGGCAGTAATGAAAAGGTGATAGTGACTGTGTGTGTGGGTTGAATGGTGAAGGAATAGGTATTTTGGGCATGAGGTCATTAGTAAGGGGGAGGTGAAATGTGTAGAGCGAGAAAGTTGAAGAATGATAATCCTTAATTTGCAGGTATAGATGAAATTACCTTTGAAATGATCCAGTGCGGAGGCGAGATAGTGATTGATTTAGTTAAAAAAAATTGGATTTGGAAGTTGTGTAACAAAAGGTTTTTATGGAGAGCATAGTCCGAGCGGATTGGAAGAGAAGCCAGTAAATAGTACCCTTCTATAAGGGTAATGAGATAAGGGTAATGTAGGATTGATAGGGATATTAGTGTTATTAAGTGTAGTAGGGAAGATATAAACTTATATTTTGGTCGAAAGAATGCGTCCGAGTGACTGAAGGCTGATTGTGAAGAACAAGGGTGGCTTTTAAGAAGTGGTAGAAGGAGTGTGTGGATCAAAATCTTTACATTGAAAAAAATGATTGAGAAAATGATGGAGAGAAGAATAAATTGTATTTAGATTTTTTGTAGTTGCAAACAGTCGTATGAAATGATTAATACGGAAGCTCTATGGCAGGTGTTATTGATATATGGTGTTGGTGGTAAGCTTCTGAATGGAATCAAAAGTATATATGACGATAGTAAGTGTGGTGTAAGATATATACGAGTTGAATTTGATTGTCCTATACTATACTTGCGTAGGTAGGTAGGATGTGCTATGTCTTCTTGTGGTTATTCAATTTGTTATGGATGGGTTATGAAAGAATTAAGAGGTGAGAGTGGTATGTCATGGTAGGACCAGGGTTGTGGGAGTCGTTTCAAAATTTCCGACCCGACGCCGACTCCACACTCTTCAAAATTACCGACTCCGACTCTACTCTCTTCAAAATTACCGACTCCTCGACTCCGCGACTCCGACTCCGACTCCACAATCTCGGTTAGAATGATGGAGAAATGGGAAGAGTGGAGGATGCCCTACCTATTATATGCGGATGATGGGGTTTTTGGTTTTGTGGGGCGAATCTGAGAGAGTTTGAGAGGATTGGTAGTGAGAATTTGGCAGGGTGTGTAAAAGGAGAATTGTTGAAGGTAGACGTAGATAAGAGTAAGGATATATTGTTGTGAGTGAGGCCGGCCTCGGTGTGAAGTTATGCTAGATGGTGAGGCCAGCTGGAACAAGTGTCTGGGTTAAATATTTAGTTATTTGTTGGATCAGGGAACGGACATGATGCGAGTGTAAGTAAGAAAGTTTGAAATGGCAGGAAGGTGGCTGGTGCAATTATATCGTTGGTGGATGCAAAGGGACTAAGTCTTGAGTGCACTAGGGTCTTACATGAGGGTATGTTTTTAAATAATATGATAATGTTGAAATTTAATATACACAACCAATAAAATTGCCTAAGATAACCGTAATTAATGTCCATATTGTAAAGCTAAAAGTAACGGAGTAAATGGTACTTATCGTACTTTTCCTTTCAAGAAACGGAATAACGAAAAACGCAAACTACTTTTTTTTCCGAGTCTAGGGTGAAGCGAGTATTGACACTACTTTTTTTGAAGTAGCGATGGCCCACCTCTGTATATATATATATATATATATATATATATATATTATTAACTATATATATATATATATATATATATTATATTATTATATATCTTATAATATATAATATATTATATATATATAGTCCATTTAGGTCCTTATCTGTTTTACGACTCCGTCAGTTTTTGATTTTTTTTTCTGTTTCTTTTTAATATATGCTACTATATGATACCAACAATGAATTTCAGTGGTAACGGACATGATTCAAAAGTTCGAAATATTTTAATAATTTTTTAAAAATCACATTTATGTTAAATATTGTTTCAGAAATGAATATCTCGAAAGTACGATACTCACAGAAAAACCAATTAAATATTTGGAATAAGCGTTAAGGCTTATTAATATATATATATATATATATATAATATATATATATATATATATATATATATATAATACTATATATATATATATATATATATATTTTTATATAATATATATATATATATATATAATTATAAAAAAATATTTTTCATAAATGAAATATCTCGAAAAGTACGACACTTTACAGAAAAACCAATTAACATATTTGAAATCAGCGTATAAAAGCTTAATTACAAAAATGTAAAAAAAAACAAAAAAAAACCGCCAACAAAAAAATTTAAGGGCTCGAGCCGACGGGGTACAGATGGCGGGACGTTTTTCCTCCCGTAGGGGAGGGGCGGAGGAACCCCCGCGACACCCAAATACCAAAAGAGCGGGGGTTTCCGGAGGCCCCCCCCGGGGGGGGGGGGAAATAGTCCTACCCTGTAGTTCCCCGGAAGGCCGAGAGTCCCCGACTCCTGCTATTTTTGCGGTTTACCCTTGGGTAATTCCTTTAGTTAAAAAAAAAAAAAAAAAAAAATTAAAAACTGACGGAGTTGTAAAACGTAAAAGGACCTATATATTTTTAAATAATGTCCGTTACCACTTAAATTGATTTGTTAGGATCATATACTAGCAATACATTAAAAAAAACAAAAAAAATAAAAAACAGACAGAAGTCATAAAAAATAAAAGATCATATATATATATATATATATATATATATATATATATATATATATATATATATATATATATATATTATCTACTAAATATATAATTATTATATATATATATATATAATATATATATTATATATATATATATATAATATAGGCTTATCCTATAAAAGGAAGTTACAATAAAGTGGGCGTCACTGGCGTGATAATCGAAGATGGCAGAAACCTGCTCGTGCATCCATGCAGTGTGACGTGTTAGCTAAAACACCAATAGAAAGATCCGAGAGTTTCCACAAGTTGCTTTTTTTTTTTATCATGTTTATTTTTATATGTTTAATTTTTTTATAATTTTTCCTTTTTTTTATAATCTTTTTAATATAGCCCCAGCCCACGGAGGGACAGAGGGGGGGATGAAGTCCCCCCCGTCGTCCCT
>JABUQX010112104.1:0-44226 GCA_015478945.1 Trachelipus rathkii | reverse complement strand
TTAATATCAGTAATTAAATCCAAACTACCCACGCTACCACCACCTCTGGACCCCCACACTGTTGTTTTGAGATTGTCTTGAGTACCATGAATGAAAAACACAAGAAAAAGCTACACTTCATGTTTACGCTTTTACTGGATAGTCTGACTTAGCTTTCACTGGTGAAATTTATTCCAATTATACGGAATCTGAAGGAACAGAATGCTTCTTAATTAACTTTTTTTTAGTAAATTGTCCCTATGTATCAATTTAAATAAAGCTAAATCAGTAAGATCAGTCTAAATCAACCCACCCAACCGCCCCTCCTGTCCATAGCGATCGATCTATGCATCTCATTGATGCTTTGATTATATTGACTAAGAAAAGGTCAATTTTTAACATAAAATGAAATCGTTTTAATATTCAAGTTAATGGGAGAGCTGTGTTCTCTCCACCCTCCTGTCCAGTTGTTGTCTATGATCTATTGAGCCAGTCAAATTTTTACTAAATGCTAACGTTTTACATTACCCTAAATCAGTAAATCATATATCAAAATCCTATCCAGCCACCTCTGTCCAGTCCTTGCTTTTTTGATTATTAACCTATTTAACGTTTCATATTTCGTTCACATTTTGGATAAACATAACATAAAATCAAGTCTTTATCAAGATCATTCAATATATGTTGACGTAAACTTTCCACATTACTAAAGGACTACTTACTTCATCTGAACTATGATTATACTCCCCTCCCACCCTCGGAAACCTACCACATCTTAAACAGATAAATGGTTAACGTAACAAGTCCAAATAACAAACAGTAAATATAACATACATCAAAAAGTAACTTATTCACACTGTTCAAATCATTGTCTCTAACAATAACTTGTTAATTAACATTTACAATTGGTAATATTTAACAAAAATGGACCAGTAACCTAATGTAATACATACAGACTAACGAAAGTAATGCTGACGTACAAGTTTTTCCCACTTATAAAGCCCATGTAACTAGCCGGAACTTAGAATACATATATTACGACTAAGCTGACACATCTTAACAGATCAAACTGCTAACATTAACAAAGGTTCAAAACTTATCAACAGTAAAAGTAATTGTTTACTATTATAGTTTTAATATTAAAGAATTGGATCATCCTTATTAAAGATAAGATTCGTTTAAATTTTGTTATTGAAAACTTGATTAGTATGTATAGGATAGTCAATGTTAGTTTGTAGAATTGTGCTCGTAGTTTAGATATACTAGCGTAATATATATATTTTTCTCCTTTCGTCTTTTTAACTTATTTTTCGTGTATATTTTTATTATTTATTTTACAAGATGTTGGATATAACTGGTATTTGTTTACTATTGTTTAATTATTATTTATTTTTTTTTTTTTTTTTTTTTTTTGCTTTTTTTTTTTTTTTTTTTTTTTTTTTTTTTTTTTTGTTCCTGTTGAAATTGTAATTTTTTTCGTAAATTTGTTTAGGTGTGTGAGTGCGTGCCTATTTTACTTCTAATATTTTTCATTATACATATTTATTGTAAATAACCACGGTTTAGCATTTTTAATGCAATTGTACAGTTTTTACGTCGAATGGTGAAAATTTTAATACCGAATAACTTTTCGTTTCTTGGCGTCTGTTATTATTCTGTTTGATGTTGGATGTTTGGCTGTTTGATGTTTTGTGTGTGTGATGCCAGATTTGCGCAGGCGCGGGCTTTCTATCGGACTTTACCAACAATCCCGGCTACTCTCTAAGCTCAGATGATCCGTGGATACCACTCGTCTAAACGTCTTCTAAGCCCATAACTTTTGCTCTGTTCTAGGACACAGAATAAAAATGGCTAAATGAGAATTTTCTTCCCTCTCAACACAGCAATTCGTAATTAATTCTAAACTATAAACTTTTTTCATATTCCGTTCTAAAAGGGTGGTAGTATGTGCCTGTATAGAGTGCACCGGCATAAGCAACTCATTGTAACAGTCTCGGAAATCTTGGAATCGCGTCCTAACTCGAATGTTCTGTGGCAATTGTCCACCACATAAAAATCTGTTCTTGCCTTTCTACTCATCAATAATTCTTGTGTACGTTCTGCTGCCTGTTTCCTACAGAAACATGAATTTTTCACTCTTTCATTTAATATTTTTGGTAAAATCATACTTCATACAAAACAAGTGTAGCATGCTTCTATATCTTTACTCGAATCCAAATAGGACGGGTCCTCTATTGGGGTTTCAATGATACACAACACTGAAATGGTGGGATTCCATGCATCAGACTGATTAGACAGTGGAGGGAATAGAGTAGGCTCAATAATGATCGAATCAATTTTAGGCATTAACAAACGAATGGGTGTGAGAGCAACAGTAATTAAAGACCCACACACGATTCCGATCGTAACGCCAATGCAATATTTGAACACCACTTGACTAATTTCAACCAGCTTTGAATACTATCTCTCTCACTTCTAAATATAACGAGCAACACCATCGTCCGTACGCTTTTTTCGGCTCCTTATGTAGGGTAAAAAATCTGAACGCACAAAACCATATATCTCTAAATTTATAATACTTTCTCTCCACAGCTCCATCCTGCCTCCGCGTTTGTTTCCTGCACTTTGGATCGGGCTGATCTGGGGGGCTTGCGGGACTTCTACGCTACAATAATAGGAATGAGCTGGTAAATGTTCTTGGATCGCTTCGACTTCTGCGAATAAGGTTGGGGAGCGGTCCATCGTTGACGGGAAATAGATGAGCAGCGTTCGTACCTTCTTCGACAAATCTTTCTCCCCTCATAATCCCATGGTTCGATCGTGCCTTGTTCTCTGACCAGCTAGAGACAGTCCGTATCGGGTGTTGTATGTAGGAAAATTCTCCGTTCTCTATCACGTCTTGCTAGTTATTCATTCAGCTAGAATCTGTTGCAGGGATAACTCTGACGAGCAAAGGCGGGCTTCAATCAAACGAAGTTAGCGTAACCTCCTTGGTTCTGCTACTTATAAATCTTTCTGGGCTATTGCCAAACACCATCTCTAACAACTTCTGTAAATCTTGTTTTTCCATACCTCCTTATTCGACTCTTTATGGGTCGGTAGCTAATTCTCCAACTGAAAAGGGCCAGCCTCTTCGGACCTCCTGATTTTCCTCTTAACTACCCTGAACTGGATTTGCTGGATATCCTCATCCTCCTCCCTTCTCTCTCGAGGGTCCTAGGCCTTTGCCTGGCTCGTGGATGTCACATTTGCATCGGGTTGCATGGCGCGCCTGAAATCGAATATAACGAACGGTAGCGGAGGCGCAGGTGGCCGGATTGCATTTCCTCCCGCGACCTCTCTCCTCGCGCGCCCGTGTGCTTCCGATGCGATCCCCCTCCGCTGATTAACCTATTTTTCTCTCATGTCTCAAATCCTAAACACTTTCCTTCCATGTTGGAAGCACGCACATGTAGGCCAACCTTTTTACCGAAAAAAAGGACAGCCGGCTTCTGCTCCTTCCCACTATAGCGACACATATAGCTCTCTACTTGCTATTCTATCTAAGATTCTTTGAAACTCTCCTCAGCTCTCATTTTCTTAGATCAATTCTGGAATTCTCATTCACTTCTTTCCGATCCCAGTACGGCTTTCGGCGCCAGAGGTCTACTGGCATATACTTTCCTATCTTACCGATTTATGTGGTATTTTTACGCACGCCAACTTAGGCAACTACAGGGACGAACTGGCGTAGGTGGCGCTTGACATTATCCCAGAAGCAATTTGACCGGTATGGCACGCATCACTGCTCTCCAAGCTACACTCCTTTGGGTTTCCTCCCTTCTCTTTGCTTACTTATGTCTAGTTTTCTTTTCAAATTCGCTCCATATCCGGCTGGTTGTTGATGGGGCGCTTTCTTCCTTTTCTGTCAATGTGAGTGTTGCCTCAGACGTGTCTAGTACTTAATCTGCCCTACTTTAATTTCCCTGACTGTGCTTCATTCTAATGAGCTTCTCATACTCTTGCGACATCTAACTCTTCTAATTCACTCATAGTGCCCGAGTTGACTCGCGACCCTTCAGTCTTCAACTCATTTCAAGTTCTGCTCGCTTTTTTATTAGCTAGAACTTTGCCTCTCGTCCCGTTAAATCTTTCCCGGATCTTCTATTCATTACGCTGATCTGGATTAGAATTTCCGGTTGGGGGATCCATATGAACTTGTGAAAATCTCAATTTTGTTTAAAGCAACTCAAATTCTACAAATCCTCTCCCTCTCTCAGAGAACCACCTGATCAACTTTCCGTATCTCTTTCGACGGTTCTCTCGTCTTCCTGTCGACACTTGTATAAACATCCTTGGCCTTAACATGAAGACAAAAATGTCTTGGAAACCTCCACATCACAACCGGTCGGTAAGCGGCCTCAAGAAGAAAATGGTAACTACGCTAGTTTCATGTTCAGACTGCGACAGAGCTTTTTTCCTCTATCTCAAGTTACGATCCAGCTATACAAAGGCCTCATATCACCCCTTGTATGGAGTACGCTCTACATACCTGGGGGGGCTCATTGGTTTTCACCCGGCTTTATTTGACAGGGTGACGGAGCTACAGAAGCCAAAAAGAAAAAGTATAATCTTAATAACTGTTCTGTGAACTTTCCAGTTCACTTGAGCGGTTCATATCTTCTGCGCGCGATGTTTGGTGCGTTACATCAATCTTTCATTTCTAATAGGTACCGACAGCGGCAGGTGGCGGGAGCTTAAGTGCACTACAGCGTACCTCCACCTTTTGGTCGCCACTCGCAGAACTAAGGGGGGATAGCTGTATAGCTGCACCATGTCGATTCTTGTGTTGACTAGTATCTATCACGGGCTAGTGCGCCGCGCGGTGAAAGCTATCTTCTTGTTTCCAGCACACATCTAGTTTTCTGCCGTGGCAATTTTCTCCTTCACAAAATCTGTCCGCTGTTATTTTTCTCTACCTGAATTTTCATCTTCCCCACACTTCAAAGCCGGCGGTCTGTGCACATACTTGACGAAAGTTTGCGTAGATTGTGGATTCTGAGGCGATGGAAACACCCCGTCCTTGAGTAAGGGCATTCCTAGCCCTGTGATCGGTGTAGACACAAGTAAAAAAAAAAAAAAAAAAAAAAAAAAAAAAAAAAAAAAAAAAAAAAAAAAAAAAAAAAAAACTAACAAGAGCATAACAAAAGATCATAATCCATTCGCCTTTATCAACAACATCTCACCAGCACGAAATTGTAATATCTTTTAGCATTAACACGTAATAAATTATGGCATGAAGGATGCGGCAACTATGAATGCTATCAAAAATGAAAAAAAGTCCTAGGGTTAAATATATGCGTTTACTAGCAATTGACCTTATCAAGCCAAATTCCTTAGAACGGCTAAACCTTAGAACTATCAACATTAAAATAAGAACTAACATAATCGATTGTTTCGGATTACAACCAGACGAACAACGTCAACAGGAAAATGTTGAATTAGCAAAGGAAAGATGCAGGATTTGCTATAGAGAAGCCAAAGGAACGTTTGAAGAAAAACTTGCATCCTGGTGTGATACATTTTACCAATTTTTGTCTCAAGTCCTTCAGCAGTAAAGCTATTGATCATTGCATGAAAACTCTCAATATTTTTCTTGAAAGGCATGAAAATATACATGGAAATAGTATCCCCGACGTAAGGCAGTTCAAGAATTTCAAATTCACCATCGGAGAAAGGACTGTAAGCCAAAATACACTTGCTCACTAAAACATGATTTTCGCCATTTTACGGTTCAAACAGACATCTTGCACTCGCTCGCCGCCAGAGAGAGATACGCCCAAGACGTATCCTGGTGAAAATTATCGTAAGGCATTCGGTATACTGCATTATACGGAATCACATGTTTCAGTGTAAATAACGTAGATTACACATAGCTATTGAATTGTCCTCGAGGTATGGCAACAACTATTAAGATGAGGACTTTAATGGTCGTTTTTCATGTAACAAAGCTGTATATAAATTATGCAAGAGATGTCTAAGCAGTGAAAAACCGTTACACGTACGCAATGAAATGTACAGGCAATCGACTTAAGGTCTCCAATAGTTGCGTACATCCAAGCACTTTTAACATTATCAGCTGCAGTGAAAGCAACACTATTCTATTATAGCCGCTCAAGCTGTCACCTCTGTTGTTCATCAAGAGTACAAAGAAAAATGTCACAGAAACTGAACATAATCAAACGCCTTTATCCAAGCATCAGAGAGACTAGTCAGATCAATCTGAAGGAAATTCATCAAAACAATGATAAATGAATTAAAGAGTAATAATTCTATAACAACTCAAATTAAGAAACACAAAGTTTATATCATGCTTCTACCATTCGTTTACGAAAAAATAGTAAAATGAACACAAATACGATATGAGAATAGCAAAGAATCCCTGACGTAAAAGAAAGGACGATCCGGAAGGAGAACAGAAACGAGAGAGAAGTCACATCATATCACCACAGCGAAAAATGTCATTAGTGAACGAAAATTACGTCATAGTGATAACAGAGTCTAAGAGCGTAGATGAAGTTCTAGCTTGTCATAACCAACGCAATCAGCAAGAAAAAGAAACGAAGATTACATTACACGAACAACCATATCAAGTTTCAAAAAGCGGTATATTTCATCGTATAGACAACACAACAACAACAACAACCAAACAATAAACATAGAATACACAAAGAATAGTTTCTTTGAGATATACTACCCAACGAATAGGCTAAACGATAACATTGTTATTCACATTAATTAAAAGCATAACATAGAATTATCAGAACTAAGAAAAAAAATAATATACAATGCAAAACCTGAACAGCACCATTACGCACGAATGAACTGTTAACCCTTAACAAAACTCACGCAGCTATAACAACAAGTAACACAATACACTTCATACAAAAAACGGAACCGTATTCACCACTTTGTCAAGCATATCTCTAACAATATCAATGTTAATTTACATTAACATCGTATATTTAACAAAAATTTAGCATAACCATGTCTAAACATCATACTGACTAACACAATTATATTGCTAAGCAAAACAAATATTTTTTACACAACAAACTCGTAAAATTTAACAAACACACCATCATAACCTCGTCTAAATCTCATAATCCCAAACCGGAATAATTGCGAAAACAGTAACTACAGCCTTAGATGAACAACAGTAAAAATACAAAATTTTAATACAGAATAGCATAAAAATAAGTTCTTTGCTGAGCTAAATATCACAGTGAAAGCGTAATCAGTTTACTTGATTTAAAGCGAGTAAATCAGTAGAATCGTAATTAAACCCACCCATCTGCATTCCCACCCACACCCCCCTATACTCTATCGACCTATTGATTCAGGGCATATCGAGTATCATTTTGGATCAGCAACAGTTAAAGAAGGCGTATTATCTAGACAAATCCCTTAACCAAAGTGACATCGTATCAAAAATATACCAGGCATTCCTTGAGACTACACGACCATGACACTATCTCCAGGCAATGTCACTCGTCTCCGAGGTTAACATCATCTTGAACTTATGATAACGTAGACATCGCAGCAATTCTCGGGCAAACCTGACACTACTCAACAAAACTTATCCGAGGCTCACGTTTCTAACACATCTCGGCAGGTAACACGTAATATCTAAAAACTCATTCATTTCTCTACCAAAATCCAGTGTTAATTTCACCTGTCATAGTAATTGATTGAACGATAAGCGTAAACCTAACTTACGACAGTTACAGGTTTCATTACCAAGAGTATCTACAACAACCCACCTCCCGAGAGAAAACCAAGGGATCAGCCTTGTGACAAGGGTGTTGACTCCTGAGGGGGAATCACCAGAAGGGGTTCGGATGAAGCGAGTGCACTATTGGCCTCAGCCACTCCGACAGGGCAGCAGCTGATAGCTTAACCCTCCTCTAGAAGGAGGTAATGCCTGGCTATACACCCCTTTCGGGGTATTCCCCCTCCCTCAGGATTCACCCCCTTTCAAAGGGCTGATCCCTTGAGGTGTTTCTTCGGAGAGGGAAATAGTGGGTTCCAAAGGATCTACTTGGCCCGATTCTAGTTTTCTCTTTACTATTGTGCTGGTGGCCTTTAGAACTCTTGGTTAATGAAACCTGTTATTCGTAAGTTAGGGAACGTTACGTTAAATATTTACTACTGATCAGAGCGTGAAATTAACACTGATTTGCTAGAGAAATGATGAGTTTTGTGTGAAACCCGGATATTTACCTGTGCTCACCTGACGATGAGATGTTGACACACGTGAGCCGTAGCGGAGGTTATTTATGTTGAAGTTAATGTCAGGCTTCTGCCCGAGAATTTTGGCGAATCGTCTACCGTTTGATTCATAGTTTCAAATGATGTTATACTCGAGAACGAGTGACACTTGCATGGAGAGAATAGTGTAATTCGTAAGTCAACGACTTGCTGGCTACTTTGATAGATTGGCTCCCACTTTGTTTAAGGATTTGTTAAGTAATACGTCTTTATCCTGTTAGCTGATCCAAAATGATACTCGAATATACTGGACCGGACTCAATAGGTGACTAGATCATATAGGGGGATTGGTGGGGAATGCAGGGTAAAGTGGGTGGTTTGAATTTATGAATTTTACTCGATTTACCGTGGCTTCGAAAATCAGTTAAAGCTATTCGCGTTCTACTGTCGATGATCTTATTCAAAAGAACTTATTTTTATGGCTATGTCAGGATAAAAATTTTGTTATTCTTTTAGCTTATGGGTGGTTAAACTTTGTTTGATGTTTTGCAAGTTATTCGTTTGGAGTGTATGACATTTAGACGAGGTATAGGATGAATTGTTAAAATTACGAAAGTTGATGTAAAAAATTTGTTACGTTTAGCAATAAGTTTTCACAGTATGAATGTGTAAGCATGGTTCATGCTAAATTTTTCGTTAAATATTACGCCTGTTAATGTAAGAATTAACATTGATATGTTTATTGTAGATATGCTTGAAAAAGTGGTGGTTGGCTTAAGTTTTCTGATCAATGTTAGTAGATTTAAGCATATCTTAGCCAATTTTGTCTAATGTTAAAAACAGTTGATTCATAAGTGAACATTCCACTATTTTTGCCGTTTTACGCCATCTGTTTGTTTTTATCGTATCGGCAAACAATGTTACGTAGCAATATTCGTTGGGATAGTATTCCACAGAATTATCTTTAGCATATAATTGTAATTGTTGTTGTTGTTGTTGATTAGTATGTCTGTGGTTGTGGTTGATGTTGTGCTTGTTATTATAAACCACACGGACTTCGTTTCCAATGGGCCCGCTTTTGGCTGTGCTCTCGAGAATATAGTACCCCTTTGAAAAACTTGATATGGTTTCGATTCAGTGCAATGTATTCTGTGTTACTCTTTCTGCAATTGGTTGAAAGAAAGGAATCAGCTCATTCCCTATTCGATAATTCTGTTAACATTCTATACTACGAATCTTCGTCCACAGAAGTAAGACATATTTTCTCGTGGCGGATATGATAATACCTCTCGTTCTGCTCCTTACGGACGTACCTCTTTAACGAGGGATCTTTGTAACCCACGAATTGGTCATTTAAAATTTTTCGTAAAAACGAATGGAAAGCAATATATTAACTGTGTTCCAATTGGAGGGTGCAAGTAATATACCTTTACCTCATATCAGATTGAGAAGTTCCTCAAGTTATCACAGCCTCGAAGCCTTTGATAAAGAACTGAGTTGGTGTCATCTTGACATCAGTCTCTTGATGAAATCAGACGGGACCGCTGCAGCGGTATGAAATAGATAGATGATGCTTCACGTGCATGCTTGATAATGTGTAAATAAGTATGAGTGTACGGCAACTCATTGGAAACACTAATTGATGCTGTCACATTCATGCGTACTGTAGTAGGTTTCAGTGCTTCAGACATCTGCAAAGGTATAACAGCTTGTTTAACATGAAAAAAAAAACGACTTAAGAAGTCTACAAATCTTAAAGTTTGTTGCCCATGACTCGAGGACTTAATATCAAATATAGGATCATTGTGGTGTTCCCAATCTACAGGATATTATCAACTGAAACATGTGGACCTCCCGTTAGAATGCAGTTACAGAAATGCCTTAATAACTATCAACCAGGATACGTTACTTCTCTCTGGCATGAGCGAGTGGAGTGCTGTTGAACCGAAATAGGCAGAAAAATGGTTTAGTGCAGCAAGTTGTATTTATGCCTACATCCTTTCGGATGGTGCCTTGTTGAGATCTCTGAGGAGAACATATCAGAACTTGCCTCAAATTTTATACAGAATCCTAGTCACCTGTTTAGTAATGTATTAACTATATTAAAAACTGTATTATGTTTCATTTTTTTATTTTATTTAATGTTCTTGTTTATTGCGAAATTAATGCTTCATACACCTGAAAGCCTGTGTTTTACTGCGGCCCCTATGTCACGACTTTGTGTTTTTAAGATGTTCGGGGCTGGCTGGTTATCTCGTTGGCCGATGTGTTAAGTAATTTAGTATCAGTATTTTAGCTTTACAGAGGGAAAAACTTTACCTATTGTTTGTCTATTATAGACTAGGCATTGCTAGAATAGGTTGGGCTATGCTAAATTTTTTGTTAAATATTAACTATGTTTAATGTTAAAATAGATACATTGTCGTGTTGGGTGATATGTTTGATAAAGTGTGACTAGTATATGTTTTGGTATGTCTTGTTAGTTACTTTACTGTTGATTAGTGTGGAACCTTTATTAATGTTAGCAGTTTATTTTGTTAATGTGTTCAGGCTCTGTACGTCATATATGTTACCTTAGTTCCGGGCTAGTCAGGCTTTATTAAGGGAAAACTTTGTTACGTTCAGCATATTTCGTTGAAATAAGGTGGATAGAGTATATGGTAAAATTTTTGTTAAATATTTACCATGTTAATGTAAAAAGTTAACATTCTTTGTAAATAGAGTATTTAACATTGCCTCCGTACCTTTGTAAATTAGTGTCAAATAAAATCACAATACTACACTATCACATTATCCTCATCTTTTTCATGTTTCCACTTTTACAACATCTGTGCCTGAAGATTACCCCTTTCGTATTTTTTCAATTCATATAAAATTTCATCTTTTCTAATTTGGTGCCTATTTGCCGTATCGACCTTCTAGTATCGTTTCATATTCTTGCTATAAAGAACTTGATTTTATTTCATGTTTATCCAAAAACTATACAAAAAGATACTTATAAGATGACTTGAATCAATAAGCCTTACACTAAAACATTCGATTAACTACAAAAAACTAGAAATCAAGGCTATAATACAGGACATCTGGAGGTGGCTGAGATAGTGGATTTCGTTAATCTAACTGATAAAACTGAATTTTAAACTAGGGTATAGTAAAAAGTCTACATAATTGGTAGTAACAAAATTTGACTTCAAATGAGATCACAATTAGAATCAAATAGGCACAAAATTGACATTGTTAAAAAGGAGATGAACCGAAGGAGAAAATGGAAAAAGGCGAGAGAACTGTCAGTTGATTTAACTGTTTATTAGTGGTAGCTGTAAAAACTATATACATTATCGATAAAAATATGTTGACCTTTAAATCCAAACTTAGATCAATAGATCATAGATCCATAGATTCAAATAATTTGGACGGGTAATAGTTGATGAGAGGAGGGAAAGACTGGCAGTGCTTGACTTTAAACACTGGATTACATGAGTTTTTAATAGAGTAGGTAAACATACAATTAGTTTAAAAAAATTTGACACCTATCAAGTAGGAATCAATGATAGAAGATCCAACAACTGGGTTTCAGGTTAGTGAGAGGGTAATAGGCTTGAGCTTAGTATTGAGGCATTTAACTGATTATACCTGATTTAGCTATTTGTAAAACATGTGACCAATGCTTTAGGTTAAAAATCTTGCCTTAATCAATAGTTCATATATCAAATAGATCGAATAGATCAATAGTCGCGATTTGTAACGGTAAGGAGGAGTTGGGTGGCTACTGATTACTGATTAATACTAGTTAGTCAGCGAGATATAGTAAAAATGACAATTTTAGTAAAAAATTTGACCTAATCAAAGATCAGATGCTGCATAGATCACAATGGTCAGATATAGCAAAATACGAGGGTAGGTTGTGATCCCTTCGTGGCTTGATTTAATGATTTGGGTAGTTGTTAATAACTGACAATTTTACAGTAAAAAATTTGACCTTAGATCAATAGATCAATAGATCAATGTAGGGGCGGGAAGAGTGGTTTTGGTGGTTTGTTATACTGAATCGAGAAATTAATCCTTCAGAGGGCTAGGTTGACGTGGCTTGATTACTGATTTACTATTTAGAGGTAGTAAAAATGACAATTTTAAAAAGTAACGCAACAATTTGATCAAAAATCAATAGACCAAAACAGATGCTGCAGGCATCCAACGGATTTTACATATGGAGTGATATGGAGGGTGGTTGTTATACTCATTTACTGCTTCCAGCCCAAACAGCTATGTAAAAACGTAGAATTGCGAAGGTAAACATAAAGGAGTAAAAATTATTTATTTATTTTTTTTTCCTGGTTCCATGAAAACTCCATTAATTTGTTTCGAACGGAACTCTCGAACCACATATAACAGATATAAGGCACCGCAGATATTGTATCCATTACACAAATAATTTATAACTCAGACAACCGCACGCAGGACGCCTCGCCACCGAGTGAGCGTGGCTGCCACTCCTCTAACTCCTCAGATCATACTATCTTTTTCCATTCTTTCCCCATATCTTTATGTCACTTTCATCACTTTCTTCTCCTTCCTCCTTTGACCTCTGTTTTGCACTACTCTCTCTTCTTCTTTTTTTCAGATAGGACCCCCCTCCGAGGGTGTCTCTGGAATTCGAAGCCGAATATAACATCACATCGAGTTCTCACGGTCTCTAAACCTATATAAACACAGCAACATCTGTTGTATACCGACCTGTTTATTACACTCGGCACCGCAGCTGGCGTCGCTCACGGTGCCTGAGCAACTCCACAGATTCACATTTCAAGTATTTCTAGAAATTCAATTAACTCTGACTCCTCTCACCAAATTTCAGCCAAATTACGAACACTTCGATTTTAAGGGGGTGGGGTCTCCCTTCTGGGGACCCACAGGGCGGACGTAACCTCGTCTACGACGCAACGTTACCTCCCAGTCTAACACCCCTCGAGAATTTATCACAGGTACCGAAACCCTAAAATACCAATCATCATGTAAATAATAGCGAACTCGAGAAGCGGAATGCGAGAAAGAAACGCCCACGGTGGAAATAATAACCAAAAATGATAATATATAATAAAAATAATAATAATTAATAATAATAAATTAATAATCAATAATACTTAATAATTAAATAATAATACAAACAATCAAACACTAACCGATGTCTGAACAAAACCGAGCTGAAACCGGAGCCGGAGCCGAGAGCCAGCCGGAGTCGGAGTCGAAGCCGGAGACTGGAGGGCGGTGTTGAGCCGGGGACGCACAAACACACCTCGAAATTATTGACACTCGTCGGAATCATAATTCTCTCGAAGTAATAAAATAATAAAATAATAATAATCAATGTTAATGTGTATGTGTATGCGCACGCGCGCGTAATCAAAAATAATAATCAATGACAGACAAACCTTCGGTTGTCTGTTTGTCGGATTGTTTGCAAAAGCTCTGTCAATTCCTCCTAATAACCCTTGTATATCCCTATTCCTTCATATCGAAAACGGTGCCAACTCTCAGTTGTTTAGTTACTAGTAAAATCTATCCATTACTAAATTTTTTTCTATTTTAAATTTATAAAATTATTTTTTTTAAATATATATATATATATAATATATATATATATATATATATGATATATAATATTATAATATTATACTATATTATAAAAGAGGGGATATATTAATATATATATAAACCACAGTTAAATATATATATAGAAAAAATTTATGCAAAAATCCATGTGCTATTGTTTTAAGCGCACAATTTTCACGTATTTGGAAGAATAGAAACATGAGAGCGAGAGACTGAGCGTGATAAATAGCTATTGTGAAATGATCAGAGATCTGTAGTTCAAATTTTTTAGCTCACAATGAAAAGCTTCACATTTTTCCATGTTCGAATAGACTAACCTGTATAGAAATAAGCTGTGAATTGGAAGTTTTAAAGAGCATTTACAGATTTTTAAATTTTTTAATTTTATAAGTCGCTTGTACATCAACGTAGTGCTTCATTTGAACAGATATTCCCTTTTATCTAAAGTGTAATTAAAAAAAGTACTATTAGCTTTTAGAGTGGTGATGACGGACGCACCACCTAGCAACCGTATGAGAGAGAAACGCGGCCCCTGACTATACTTATATATATATATATATATATATATAATATATTATAATTATATCATAATATATTATTAAGTATATATATACGTATCTTTATATATATATATATATATTAAGATATATGTATGTTTTTTACTTATTTTAATTAATTTTAATTATCCTAATATATATATATATAATAATACTATATATAATTATATATATATATATATATATAGATATATAATATTATATATAAAGGGGGAAATTATCTAACATAGATTAATTGAAAATCACATTTCGTACGTCTTAATTTCAAAAATTTAGTACAATGTTCCATTTGGCTTTATTCTTGTCAAACTAATTGCTATAACGTTGAGCCAAAAACTGACAATACTTTGTAGTAGGGTTTGCGACGCACCGGCGGTAGCCGAGTGCGTGGTGCGCCATCTTTGGTTCGTGTGGGTGCGGGCGGTGCCCGCCCATCAAAATTTCAGTGGGACCCCCTTTCTAACTAGGGGGAGTTTTGGGGGGGAACGCGTGCGGTGCGATGCGGAAGAAAAATAAAAGTTCGGTGCGCGGTGGAGTACGAGAAAGTATAAGGGTTGTCTGATGCCTGGTGCAAGTCCTTTGGAACTCACACGACACAGCTTCCCGCCAAGAATTCCTCTAAAAATAAAAAAAATGAATAAAAGAATAAAGAGAGTATAAATATAGTTATATATTATATATCTGTATACCTATATATATAATTAATATATTATATAGTAGTACCCATATATGATATAATATAGGATAATAGAAATATAGATATATAGGATAACTTATATATATAATTATAATATAGTTATATATATAATATATATAGTATATATTATATATATACAAATTATATATATATATATATATATATATATATATTAGTATATTATTTATATTAAAAATATATATATAATATATATTTATATTATTTATTAATATCATCTTTGTACATTTATTTAGTTATCTCTATTACTATATATACTCTCCCCTTATTATATATTAAATACTTAAACCTATATATATATATACATATAAGTATACTATATATATATAATAGATATATCTATAATATAATATATAATATATGCCCCTTCAGTGCGTGTATTGAGCTACAGATCATTCAGAGCCGAATAAAGAGGTAAGGAATGGCAGGTTTACAAAAAGTTATTTTTTGGAGCAAGAAGATTAACGATGTAGGATCACTTACGTTTACGTTTGGTACAAATACACTTAGCACGTTTGATATTTCTAAATATATATATATTTTATCAAATTAACAAAATTTATGGGTAAACAATAGTTTTCCATTTCGATGTTCATGTGTGCCACATCATAAGTGGTACATCAAAGTTTACTCTGAATGGAAGGAAGTCGTAGGTTAAAGTACTAAGATGTATTATTATTTGCTCCTTCGGATTTAATGCATTAGTTACTTTCCAATCAGCGACGGTCAAATTTCTCGCTATGTTGATGACCTGGCGCATATATTGCCCTTGCTAGGCTAGCCCTTATTTCATACGAAAACTTCACTAGCTATTGAGAATAGTTTCCACGAATGGAGAACTCCCATGGCTTCCAATTATCTCCCACCAAAACCTCAGAAAATAGCTTTTATTAAAAGAATAAAAGGAATCGAAGAACCTGCCACTTTCTTCCAGCGAACCTAACTAAGTATATGAGTTTGCCCTTCCGTGTCAAACTTCACTAAAAAATAAAACGTCAAATCATATTTAAACCAACCTTAACAAAATCGCACTCCGCAATAATTTAAAACTCACTCCTCAAAACGACTTGACATCGCATGCTTGACCTGTTAACGTCATCTTCGCACGCTCAAAAATCTTGGGCTGTGGTGCTGAGCGCAAGTCCTATTTACTTCTCTATATCGCGCCTAATTCCGTTCGAAGCTGGTACATAATGCGCTGACTTTAGGTATTAGTGTCGTCCAGGCAGCTCACCTTAACTCTCACATCACCTGTACGATCCCACATCCAACACGAGGCGATTTCGCGGTATCTCCACTGAGAGCTCCTATCATCCCCTGGGTGAGCCGTTGTAAAGATCTTGAATTCCAAACTGTTTGAAATGTCTCTTATCTCTCTTCGCCGAAATAAAAATATGAGTTCGGACACAAAACGTTATCGCGCATTTCAAACCCCAATACCGTCCAGATGCTCTGACACCGATTCTGCAGGAGATGACCTCAGCAATCCCAATTTCTGGGCGATTTGAAAACAGTGATAACATCCTTAAGTTCAGCGTTAACATCCTTTTGCAAAAGGTGCTTGCCGTTTTCTCTTAACCTGGCTAGATCACCCGCTCCCACCCCATTTGCTGTGAGGCCCGACCTCTCTTCCAAATCTAGCCACACCCTTCTGCCTTGTGAAAGGCATCATTCCTGTCTCATTTCGTAGTTCACGGTGAATTTACTCCAGCGTTTACTGACAGCCTTAAACAGGGGACAGTATTTGCGCGTGCGCTTGCCCGTGGCAAACCTCTCGCCATACCCCTTCCCCTTCGATGCTTCACATTTTTATTAGCAGAATTGAATGCGTACATAAATGGTTTCCCTTATCTGCGAGTGAAATTATAACCGAAGACCACTTCTTATGCTCATTTATTCAGATTCGCATCAGACGCTCCCAAGCCGCCGTAAAAACCCCCTCCTATTCTAAATAAACTAATGGATTATCCCGCTGCACAATAATTTCTTCCGGCGCTCCACTTCCCTAAGACACACAAATCCTTCTATGTATAGACTCCCATCTCAATGTAGGGGGAACTGACAATGAAACGCGATAGAAAGCGCCCAAAATGGGCCTCCTCTTCTTTTGGAGCTTTGTTCCAAGGGTACATTCTCGGAAATTCGACAGAGGCCAACCTCCCCATCAACTGATTTGCTATCCATTCTCCGACAAGGCTTTTATAAAGGAAATATAAAGCCGACGAGCATTGGTGAGTTGTCTCCTCCCACCGACGAAAGACGCTTACACGAGAGTGAATACATGCACGCCTTTAATATTGGCCACACTCAAATATCTCTATACAGTCACCTATATTCACAAGACCCTCCTCCATTGCAAATTTTGCCGTCGCCCAACCCCGCAATCTGTTCACCATATCTTCATTCATTTTCCCCCAACTGGACCCCATTCGCCGTCGTCATTTTCTGTACTTTATGAATCCGTAACACCCTTCCAAAAAGATTATACATATCCCAAATATGCTATCTGAACTTCCAACTTTAGGACATTGAATTTCTTCTCTTGTATCTCCCAAAGAGAAGTGAATGTTCTTTACAACATTCGTAGTTGATATGTCCCTACCTTTATATTAAAGGATCCTTATTCTACTTAGTGCGAAGGATATTTATTTTATTTAGTTTTTATTTACTTCTTAGAAGCGGCCTGAATATTCAGTTTCGCCATGTCAAAATTTTCCTTGACATTTAAAATAGTTATATGCCAGGCACCCAACCATGTCGACGTTGCATTATTCTATAACTCAGATGTGGCCGCTTTCTTTTCGCCGCCCGGTGGTGGGTCCTGCTACATTGACTAAACAATGTATAGTTAGAAATGTAACCGTGCCGAAACACATAAATTAGGGGAAAAAGATAACTCTTATGCGTCTCTCTCATCATTTTTATTGCCATGTAGACTGTTCATGATTATCTGTGAGGGACCTATTAACTACTCTTTTCGAGTATACAGAATAGGCGGATGGCAAAAACAAGTGCCCCTCTCCTGCGATATAATTTCAATACCTGACTACTTTTATAATGATATGGAATTACAATCGATACAATTGGCTTGAATGAGAATGGTCTTGAGAAGAGGGGGAAAGAACATATTTGCATCTCAGAGCCGGCCTGAATTGGGAAGAGAGATATCATTAGTCTGGAATACCGTTTTATGCATAAATCAAGTAGCATGCTAGTAACGTCTAGGTATATAACTGAAGTATAAGCGAACTTTATTCTGGCCTGCGATGTTTATTTAGTTCTAGCTGGGCCGTGGTCAAAATTATTAAGTGAGCCTGCTCGCAATTGGACCTATAGTTGAGAGACTCTCGCTGACTCTTGTTTTGAACCGTATGTCACACTATATTCTCTAGAATGTTGATGACCGAGGGGAGTTAGATGTATGGTTCACTCCAAAGAAAGTTAAAGCGGAAATTGTTCTTCTATTTGGCACCAGCCTCTCCATTGATCACAAGTGATACTGATCAATCTGTGAGGGATTAGGATTCAAAGTTCACCATACCATTCCATTAAGGGTCACAGTATTATCACCTTTTATTATCGTAAGTTCAATTCTGAGAGGTTCAGAAGGCACGACACAAAATAATATTTGGAATGGTTTTTCCTGATAATAGTAATAACTATTTGGGTCAATCATGGCATCTCGATGAATTTGACTATTGTTAGAGGATAAAATCAAGAAGTATACATATGAGAAAATTCTAACGTATTTGTTTGCAGTGGGCTGGAGAAGGTCTATTGATTATATATTGATTATATGTGTATAGGGGTTATTAAATTTCTGAGACATATGCTTTAGTTTTAACCTTCTATCATTACATTTATCTTTTCTAATATAATTATATTTTATTATGATATCTCGTTGATGTACTTTGCCTTATTATTCCAGCATCCCTTTGATAATTACTGAATTGATATTTATGTGTGTATTGAATTTGTTGAAAATTAGACCCGATCATAATCATCTTCGTAGCTATCGTCGTTTTATTATTACAGCTTATTAATAGGTTTTTTCAAACTGTGGAGTTAATACAGGAGTTATACGACAGTTTATAAGCTAAATATTATCTTCCAATTGCGATGTGTTACTTATTGATTATTTCATGGGTAAATATTGACGATAATTCTCATCCTTCTTTGATGATATTTATTTTTCATTATTAGTTTATTATCTGGATTATTCCTATGTAATCTTTCCCAATTTTGATTATTGGACCTTACTTATATTTCATATAGTATTATCAGTCATTTAACTCGGCTTTCGTTATCTCAATAAGAGCTGTATTTGGATCATATTGGGATAGTTTGATATATTACTTCTTAATCCTCGTTAATTAGTTCGATTTTCCGTTCCTACATTTTGATCCATCTGTGTTTGTCGGCCTTAGAGGATAGTTCTTAAACCCGGATTCAATTCGATCATTTCCGGGATGAGAATAAATTACGATTGGCCATCGTGTATGGTCATGCATATAATTACCGTCGCCTCGCAACATTATGGGAAACAATACCCTCCCGAATGTCCTGTAGAGTCCCCAACCACACGGACTTAGGATTACCATTGGTGCTTGGGGTAAATGCTCATCAGTCGATTTCGACGTGTTGTACATTGGAAGAACATGCCTATACTCACAAGTACAAACTTCGAAATATTAGATATTGCGTTAGCAGATTTCTTACGTCTTGATGCTATATCACATATTTTAAATACTAGTCACTAACTTCATTACAGTGGCACGAGTCCTAGCCTCCTGTTCATGAAGTCAAATTGCTACTAAATCTGGAATTGTGCTTCGACACAGTAAGTTGGTTCAAATGATTTAGATCTTTACTTAGGATAATCACAAGATTTATCATTCCATCATATGAGACCTTTCTCTTATAATCGCTAGTTTCTCATTGAAATTCATCATTTATTATTTTGTTTTATGGTATTATTATTATTATTTATTGCGTGTTGCATCGAAACACCTCATATTATATATTATTATTCCCCTTTCCAGGAGTATTCTAGTTTGCAGAATTCGCAAGATATTATATCATTACTCATAGTTTATCAAATTTTAATCTCTGATTAATTATTTGTGTAATTATTAATGGCGTTAATAACTGAGTCTACTATTGATGCTAAATATTAAAACATGGAATTATAGCTGACTTTCGTATTAAATTATATTATATTGATCTTATGTTAAATTATATATATTATGGTAATTAATATTATATAGTAAATATACTTACATAATATCTAATAATGATTTAGAATGATTTTATATTACATTAAATTTATTAATGAAGATATATTATATTTATTCTTATTATTTATATATTAATTTGTTATTAGTAAATTGATTTGATTATTACTGTAATGGTAATCATTTTTATATGTATTTAATATAGTATTCATATTAATTATATATAATCATTATTTATTATATATAATTTTATAATAGTGGTGTGTGTGTGTAGTGTGTTATAGGTGATTATTATTATTTTATTGTTTATTTATTATTATTAATAGCAATAAACCTAGTATAGCTGAAATTATCACTAAAAGTGATTAAAAAGCGGACGTGTGGAATTCGAACCTGATAAAAAGGATGACACATAGGTTATTATCTTATATTTAGCATATCTCACACATGTTGATAGCATGAGAAGTCATTAACGTATCACGCTCAAGGATACTGCATTGATCTGTGGTATTTCAGTTTTTACCAGGATAAGGTAAGTCACTAAGTGTAGAAAGAACCACAAAAAAAGATAGCATTAATCTTATAAAAAAGCTTTAGTCAGCACAGATTCGCGACACATCCCTGCAGGTCTCTTCGTCACTACCTCCACACCGACTCTTCTGTCCTTAACCTCTGCCTCCTCGTATCGACTCATACTGATCCGATACTGCTCCACGGCGTCGACCGACTCGGCGACTGGATTCTCCACCTACTTACTTCCGAGAGATATCTCTGTTGCCTCTGCTTCCTGTCGTGGACATCTATAGCGCGCTCTGACGTCCTGCTGAGTCTCACCCCTTCACTGACCACCTAGCGTTCGCCCGCACCCCGCCTCTGACATATGCCTCCATTGGCCTCCCTAAGCCCGTAATAATTCCATCGGACCCCTCGAGCTGGATATAGCGACTTATAACGTACAGATGCACATCCTCGAACAGCACTTCTGTAATGTACTCGCTTTCGCAGCGGCGATCTCGTAACGCAGGCAACAATCGTCTCTATATAATTTCACGATCACATAATTCCAATAGCCGTGAATTTACTCTGAATAATCGACTCTTACTGGTGTCCGCTCACTCTCCCCGGCTAACGCCAACCGTCACTATGTGCGATGGCGTAGCCCCTATAAGTCTACAGATGACGTTCGCTCCCATCCCTGACCAGACGCATACCCAAGGAGACTCTCTTAGGGAACTATAACCGTGTTAACTTTAATAAAAATTCTCATAGATCGTAAGAACTATCGCATTCTAGAGCGGGCATGCTTCTTGCTAGTACTATTGTGCATCTATCTTCCATTCCATGCTACGCGCAATCTTGCATCCTCTTGACCTTCACATACTGGCAGAGGAGTGTCTAGGACGTTTTCCCTCGATCTTTGGATTTATTTCAAGTGAGTAGTATGGTGAGATTGTGTTATTAGTTATCATTATAATATTATATATAATTTCCACCGGTTCCCTTGATCATTCCTTTTCCTTTTATTTGCCTTTGGAGTGCGTATACGCTGGTCGACGAGTTGCCATCAATGGCTATTTGGCTTAAATTTATTAGTGATGCATCGGATGCGAGAAATTATATATCCTCGAATACAATATAGATGTGCAACTTTTACATATTCCGGATGCTGATGCTCCACGTAGGTATTATGTGAATACGCCTGACTGCGTTTAACATATGGAAACATATTCACACGCGCACGATCATATATATATATATTAGTGATGGGACGATTCCAAATTTCCAGCCGATGCCGATTCCGATACCGATACCAGTCAAAAGTGCCGATTCCGATTCCGATTCCGATTCCAATTCTAATATATATATATTTATACATATATATATATATATATATATAATATATATATATATATATATATATATATATATCTTCAACTCTTGCTATATACCACCATATATATATCTGTTCCTTGCTTCCCCATAACTGGGGGTAGGGTGCTCAAACATGCACCGGGAATAGAAAGTCATGAATGAACTCAGTTCTAGGGCATAAATAAGCAGTAGCGGGACCCAAACCCAGCTATATATATATATATATAACTTATATATAATATATATATATATATGCTGCTATATATATATCTTCTTCTTCATCTATATATATCATATATGTATATATATATATATATATATATATATATATTATTTATATATATTTACTATAACTTCAACAATAATATACCAGCCTTCCAACATAATAACATAATATATATATATACTTAATATATATATATATATATATATATATATATATATATAATATATATATATATATAGATATAATATATATATATATATATATATATATATATATATATATATATATATATATATATAAGCTGGGTTTGGGTCCCGCAATATGTAATAATATATGTATAATATAATATATATATATATATATATATATATATATATAATAATATATATATAATATATATAATATAATATAATAATAATATCATATTTCCAATATAACTTCAACTGCTATGTCTTTCAACATATAACTGCTAACCAACAATAATATGTATGTAACCAATAATGTAACGCTGTGATATGCATAGCTTGTAAGGAAGCCCTTTTCAAAAATAGAAAAAAAAAAATTTGCAAAAAGAAAAGCAAAAATTAAAATAAACGGAAAGTAAACCCACCCTGTCCCTTGCCTAACGCAAATCCCTCAGGTGAGCGCAGACGCGGGACTTAAATAGAGGAACATTGAATATTGCAGGGAAAATAGAAGAAGGCAAGGAGTTCCACAAAATCGGGGCGAATGAGACAAGAGTATCTGAGCAGAAGAAAAAAATTCACCCAATCTGAACAGAATTCCCAGCTTCTTTGAGGCCATTTTAGCAACTGATGTGACGTGAGGTCTCCAAGACAATTCACTATTTATGTTTAGTCCAAAAATGTTTATGCTGTTTACAGGTAAGACATTAGAGCCGTCAAAGGGAATAGGAAAGTTGGGAGGTGTTTTAGAGAGGAAGATATGAAGAAGTTGAGTTTTCAAAGAGTTGAATTTCACAAGATTACGGTTACCCCACTGAGAAATCCCGACCAAATCGGCAAGAATTGAATCAGAAAGCTGTTGACGAGAGGCCACTCTAGAAACAAACGAGGGAACACAACTGAAATGAGTGGAAGAATGGAGAGTTGAGTCATCGGCATAAGAGTGAACAGAGTTAGAAGTGCAGCTAAGAAGATCGTTGATGAAAAGTAGGTATAAAGTTGGAGATAAAACAGAACCCTAAGGAACACCACAATTAATAAGAAAGGAGGAAGAGGTTGCTCCATCAACAAGAGCTGAAATGGAACGATCTGAAAGAAAGCTAGACAAGGGTAAGCAGAGCGAATGAGGAAATCCAAAGGAGGGTAGCTTAGAGAGTAGCGACGCATGCCATACCCTGACAAAAGCTTTAGATATGTCAAGCGCTACCACACAAAGACTTCCCATGGTCCTTAAGGCCAGAAGACCATAGATCAGTGAGATAGGAAAGGATGTCACCAGTTGATCTCGAACGTCGAAAGCCATACTGACGATCTGAAAGAAGGGAATGAGATTCTATATGATAGAGGAAATGAGAGTTAAGGAGAGTTTCAAAGATTTTAGACAGGATACAAGTTAAGGCAATAGGTCAATAGTTAGAAGGATCAGAGCGGCTACCTTATTTTGGGATTGGCTGAATAAAAGAAGCTTCAGCACTGAGGAAAAGTATTAGAATTAAGGCATAGGGAGTAGGGATTAACGAGGACAGGCGCCAGCTCAGAAGTACACTCCCTCGAAACACGAGGAGAAATGCCATCTGGGTCATTGGCCTTCCGGAAGTTCATAGATATCAGTATCTCATGTACCCGATCATGAGTAATGACAGGTAGAGACATTGGACACCTGAGAGGGGATGGACCAGGAGGAGGGGAGCCGGAATCGTCCAGGGTGGAATTAGACGAAAAAAGAAGACAAAGAGATTAGCCTTTTCAAAAGGAGTGTTAGCAAAAGAACCGTCAGAACGGATAAGAGGGGAAAAAGCAGATTTACAGAAGTTATTGGAGATGTTTTTGGCAAGAGGTCAGAAATTTTTATCAGAAGGAGAATCAAGAAGGGAAGCACACTTCCTTTTAGTGTAAGAACGCTTGGGCAGTCGAATAATATCCTTGCATCGATTCCGGGCAGATAGAAAATTAGTTAGAGTAATAGGAGAACGAGAGTTCTTCCACGCCCTATACGCAATGTCACGTTCCTGGATGGCACGAGAACAAGAGCCATCGAAGCATGGATTATGAGGATAAAATGATTTAGTGGAGGATGGAATGAACCTGTTCATCCCATCCGTGATCACAGCCGTATCAGAAGCAGAAGCGTTCTCCGGAACAAAACATGATTCATTCCAGCGATAGTTTGCAAAAAGGCGATGCAATGCATCCCAATTAGCCCGATTAAAGTGCCAGAAAATTCGCTTAGGGCAGAGTGGAGCTGCTGGAAATGAAGTGTTATACTTTAGAGCTACAAGATTATGGTTAGAATTACCGATAGGAAGTAAAATGGTGTATTTGTAACGAGAAGGAGAAGTGGTGAAGCATAAATCAAGAGTGTTCAAGAATATATATATATATATATATATATATATATATATATATATATATATATATATATATATAATCTAATATATACTCTATATATATATATATATATATATATATATATATATACTCATATAGTAACGCTGCTATGCTATATATATATATATATAATTTACCATCTCCCATGTAGGGCTTTCGCCCTGTCTGTTGGACCAGCATTTTCTTCCTTCTGGCCCCGAAACTCTTGATCCTAGAGCACTCTAGAAAAACATTTCTCGGCGCAATGGTTTCTGATGCCAGTCCTTGAGCTATACACTCAGGTAGGGTTTCACCCTTTCAGTGGAACTAGCATCCTCCTTCCATTTGGCCTCGAAACTCGTTCTCCCAGAGCTCTCCAAAAGATCGTGTTTCTAGGCGCATAAGATTCCAATGCTGGTCCAAATATATATATATATATATATATATATATATATATATCTATATATATAAATAATACTCATATACATATATATATTTATATAACTATATATATATATATATATATTTTTATATATATATATATAACTATATAACATATATATATATATATATATATATATATATATATATAACATAACTCTTCTGCTAACTATATACTATACTTATATATGACTAATTTCATAAAGATCGAATGAAAATTATTTTCAGATTGTATGCCAAAGAATCGGTCAAAGAATCGGTACAATTTTCCGCTTCCGATTCCGATTCCGATTCCTAAAAAACAGCCGATTCCTCCGATTCCGATGCCGATTCCGATTAATCGTCCCATCACTAATATATATATATATATATATATATATATATATGTATAAATATATAACTATTTGCCTTTTCTTATATGTATATATATATATACTATATGCCATTGTGGTTTTACTATACTATACTCTATATATAGGACCTTAAGTAAACCACATTCCTCAAAAATAATTTAGTATTGGAATGATTGGTAATGATTTTTTATTTTAGGTAAAGAAAAAAATTAAAGGCGGATTTGCTATAAAAGAACTTACTTTTTTTTTTTTTTGAGCTTCAAGTTGATTTATTTTAAATTCATTTATTTAATCTTTTAGTTTATTTCGACATGTATTTGTTGTATTTATTGTCCACAATAACGATGTTATTATATATATATATATATAAATATCCATATGCACGGCAAAACTATTTATATATATATATATATATATATATATATATATATATATATATATATATATAGGAACTTTTCCTTTAAAAGGATGTTAACCGATATATATCGAACGAGCGATGTAATCGATTTTTTTCGATTATTTCAAGGCAATAGAGCGTGAGGGTTGACAAAAAGTTTTTTTTTTTTTTTAAACTAAAGGAATACCCAAGATTAAATCGCCAAGATGGAAAGAGTCAGGGTCTTTCTCGGCCTACAGGGGGACGACGGGGGGGACTTCGTCCCCACCTCTGTCCAACTCAGAGCACCAAAAATAAATAAATAAAAAATTAAAACAAATTAACATATAAAAATTAACATGATATAATAAAGCAACATGTGGCAACTTTCTCTTCTTCTATTGGAGTTTAAGTTAACACGTCACAGTGCATGGTTAGACGATTAGTGTTCAGCGATATTTCGATATCTGTATTTTTATGTAACATCCTTTTAAAAAAAAAGTGCGTATATATATATATATATATATATATATATATATATATATGCTATATATATATATATATATATATTCTTGCTGCTTATATATATATATATATATATATATATATATATATATATATATATATATATATATATATATATATAGATGGTCAGATTTTTTTAATGCTCTCAGTATGTGGATGGACAGAGGACGTTGGAGAAGTTTCGTACAGAACAACTGACAGATGCATGCGTCTACAGGAGATTGGTGAGAAAGGTGAGAATATATATATATATATATATATATATATATATATATATATATATATATATATATATATATATATATATATATATATATATATATATATATTATATATATATATATATATTAATATTAGATAGACTGACAGATTTGGACTTAAACTCGAGGTTGCCAGAATTGTCCCTTTTATTAGAATTTGTCCTTTTTATTATATAAGTAAAGACATATTATTGAACAGTTTTTTAAGCAGTTCCTATTTGAACTTTATTACAATGTAGGTGAATTTAATTTTTAGATTAAACTAAAATGTGTTTGCGATAAGGAATTTAGTATTTATAATAAAAATTTTAATTTTTATTTCACGAGTCCTAAAAGTAATTGTCGAAAGCGATTTACAATGTGTCTTGAAGGGTATTTTTTTATAACTCTCGCCTGCCTTTTAATAAAAGTTTAAGATTAATTTATTATTTTACGTTAAAAACCCCTGTTTGTAATGTGGTCAATCATTCTTTGCACTTTAAAGACCCTGAAAGTGGGGTCCATACGAATATGGTAGAAGGCACTTGGTCACAGGTAAAATATATTACTGTTAGTAACTGTTGTAAAAGTTATGTATTTTATTGCATTGTACTCATTTTAAATATTTTATCCGAGAAATATATATATATATATATATATATATATATATATATATATATATATATATATATATATATATATATATATATATATATATATATATATATATATATATATATATATATATATCATTTATTTATCTTCACATGGCTTTAAATATATCATAATTCATTAGCTTAGGGCGTACGTCTGGCCCAGCAAAATACATTAGGTTAGGTGCTACTTGAGGTCTAACAAAGATCCATTATGTTAGGTGGTACTGGGGGTTAACAAGATCCATTGAGTTGGGTTCAAATGGGGGGCGGCTAACAAGATCCATCAAGGTTAGAAATATTTACTTAGGGAGTAAACGCAAGATCCATTAGGTTAGGTCCTTTGGGGGCTATTAAGTCTAGGTTACGATAAAAAGTTTGGTTAGGTAGACACAGATTTAATAAGCTTATATATATATATATATATATATATATATATACTATATATATATATATATATATAACTTATATATATATATATATGCTATATCTATATATATATATATATAACCTTATATATATATATATATTTATAACTATATATATATTTATATAGTGGCACATTCAATTTCTTTCCGTTGGTTGCGAAATCTTACAAATTTTACCTTCCGACTCCTTTTATGTGAAAGACAATTTACTTTATGGTAAAGATATATATATATATATATATATATATATATATATATATATATATATATATATATATATATATATATTTTTTATATATATATTATATATATATATATATATATATATACCGCATATATATATATATATATATATATGAATTCTATAATTTACCATAAAAATAAATTTCTTTGGCATAAAAGGGTGAAGGTCAAATTTGTAAGATCTGGCAACCAACGGAAGGAAATCGAATCTGTCAGTCTATCTACAATTGCGCCATATATATATATATATATATATATATATATATATATATAACCAGCCAACATATATATATATATATCTTCTTTCTTTCTATATATATAATATATATATATATATATATATATATTTATAAATATATATTTAGAGATTTTTTAAAACTTTATTTTGGGAACTACACCCTAGAATGGTTCTCTACTATATATATATATATATATATATATATATATATATATATATATATATATATATATATATATATATATATATATATATATATATATATATATCTTTTTCTACTAATAATATATAACCATAACAACATATATATATATAACATAACAACATATATGTATATATAACTATATACTACTGCTATACTGCTGCTCTCTTCTTTGCTATATATCATATATATATATATATATATATATATATTTAGAGAAGATTTTTTTCAACTTTTTTGGGGGGTACTACACCCTAGAATGGTTCTCTACTATGAATAAATAATGTCTATGAAGTTTGAGCCACATTTTTTTAAATTAACCCTTGTCGCCGAGTGGATGAAAATGTAAGAAACAAATTCATGCTATTTCCATATAAAATAAAGCAAAAATGAACTTATAATTGTAATTTATATAATGTTTATAATAAAATAGCGTATATTTTATAGAGAATTAATTATATTCTATTTAGTTATTATAGTTATATTAAAATATTTACAATGCCAAACTTAGTATTTGTTTTTTAAAAATCTGGATATCGTTATTTTTAATGAGATTCGACTTGCAAAATAAACTGCTTTTGATCTCGTGTTGTGCTCAGCTTTTCATTTCACTCCTCTCTCCACTGTATCATTTGTCACTCTAATTTTCCGAATAATCTCTCTTCCTCGATGATATTCCTTATTTGTGTCCCATTCTAACAGTTCTTCGTTCAGGAAAGTTATTTGAATTAAAACGTGCAAAAAATCGTTCCAAGTCTCTATTCACAATATCTTCAAGATCAGAATATTTTAAAGTAGCCCTTTTACCTTTTACACGGGGTATTCTCTTCACCTGATTCGTGTTCCTGAATTTTCTGAGACATCTTTTGCTTCATCTCCAAAGGAACATTGTCATCACAAAAAGAAAACGTCACAGCTTCTGGACTTAAATGCCACAAATTTCGTAAAACATCTTCTAAATCAGCTTTGATAAGACTTCATCATTTTTTTAATATTCGTACAAGTTTTTTGTCAAGCTCAAGTCTGATCGTGGAGCTTCTGTAGAAAGTTGAGACCAAAAAAAAAAAAAAAAAAAATTTTCTCGTAAATTTTCCCAATTGAAAATACATATATCAGATCAAAATATTTTAGTTTTAACGAACTGTTTGTATCGACATCAACAAGTCCGCAGCCAGCCATTTAGCCAGCCAGCCAGCCAGCCAGCCAGCCAGCCAGCCAGCCAGCCAGCCAGCTTGATGCATTGCTAATGGATAATAGAAAACTTTATTTTCTGCTCGAGATTCCCCAAGAAAAATCACACATATTGTGTAATTCCTTTATCGTCATTCCGTACATGATTTACCACTGTCATCAAATAATTAATTATAGCAGTTTTATCGTCACTGAAATTTTAGAAATTTCTTTCTTTGAAATCCCAGGTTGAAATTTAGTCTTATCAATCGTTGACTAAGATTATTGAAATTTTTTGGAGTAATTCTTCTCTGGAAAGTGTTGTCACGATTATTTTTATCTACAAGGAACATTTTTATTAATAATTTCTAAAATATGATGTCAGCAAGTAAATTATAATAGATTTGTTTCAAGTAAATGTTCAAGTTGAATGCAAGCACCATTGAATGGACCGGTATTAATCGCAGTGGTATCGAAACAGCAAGCTTTGATTGTATTTTATAAACACTAATCATATAAAACATCAAAGATAACTTCTGGCTGTGCTTTCTCTGTACCATTTTCCAATACAGAAACGTGAAGTATCTGTTCTATGTCACCATTTGTAATCACAATAGGAAGTCAATCAATATAGTTGCTTTTCCAGTTAACGCTGGTAAAAGTTTCCCACCTCAATGTATCGCAGCTGCATTTAATTCAACATTTTTAACTTTTTTTCGGGTTTCTTATTTCTTACATGTTGAAGACATCGTCGAATAGACGACATGTTAATCACTAAAGTATTTAAGTCTTTCCCTAATGCGTCATCTACACCAAAATTAATCTGCACAGCCTGTTTGTCGCTTATTTTGCATTTATCAAGGGTACATACCAGACGTTCGCTAATCACGTGTTTACGACCTCGAGACCTGTTTTCTTTTATAAGCAAATCCGTCTTTTCCAATCTCTGTTTTCTGGGAATTGAATCAGGGAGGGAAACGACATCATCATCAACCAATATATTCTGTCGTGAATCGAAAAATTCTTCTTCGCTCTCACTACTGGAACTACCTGAGGCTAACTCTGCTTTCTCACCTGAAAAATTAAAAAAAAAAGAAAAAAAAAGGTACGTTGTTTTTGTTTATTTCATATATATATATATATATATATATATATATATATATATATATATATATATATATATATATATATATATATATATATATATATATATATAATATATAACACTATAACTATAACTATATATATATATATATACTTTGCTCTCTTATATATATATATATAACTTAACTATATATATATATATATATATATATATATATACTATATATATATATATATATATAACCTTAACCAACATATATATATATATAATGCATATATATAATAACTTATATATATATATATATATATATATATATATATAAATCGACCCCTAAGTGGGATTGACCTTACCCTTAAGATGGAAAACCAAGAGTGTTACCTCTTGACCACGATGAGCTAAAAGGAAACCCACCTAGCATGAAAAACCCGTATATATATATATAACTTATATATATATATATATATATATATATATATATATATATATATATATATACTAATATATATATATATATATACACATAAATATAATTAAATATATATATATATATATATATATATATATATATATATGTATATATATATATATATATATATATATATATATACTATATATATATATATATATATAATAATAATATATATATATATATATACATATATATATATATATGTATATATATGTATATTTTTATATATATATACTAACTATATATATATATGTATATATATATATATATATAACCAACATGTATAATATGATAATAACAATAATAATATAATAATAATATGTAATATATATATACTAGTATTATTCATCACAATGTATATATATAATAATATATGTATATATAATATGTATATATATATATATATAACCAACTTATATATATGCTATATATATATATATAAATAACTCTAAACCATATATATGTATATATATATCTATATATATATGCAATAATAACCAATAATAATAATAATAATAATATGTATATATATATATATATATATATATATATTCTTCTTTATCTACCTAATATATATAAATATATGTATATGTATTTATATATATTTAGTATATGTATATGTATATATATTATATATATCTTCTTTCTTTAATATATATAACCAATAATAATAATAATATGTATATATGTATATATCTTATATATGTATTAGTGATGCAGCAGATGTCATTTTTCGCATCCGCGGACCCTGCGGATGTTTGATATTAACATCCCGCGGATGCGGATGCGGATGTGAATAGGATGCGGATGCGGATGCGGATGTTTGATAAATATATATATAGCAACATATATATATATATATATATATATAACAATATATATAAGCTTACCTTATATAACACATATATATATCTAATATATATATATATACTTTGCATATATATATATATATATATATTTATATATATAGAGTTTTAGCCACAATCTATTAATATAATTGTTACCAGGGTGCGGGACGGGGACCCAACTCAAATGCACTCCACCAACCTCTTTCCCCAGCCTCCGACCCTAATGAAAGAGATTTTACAATGGATTATATACTTTTTGCACTAGTAATAAAATTCAAATATAGGAAGATTGTGCTTGAGAAACATTAATTTTTCTGCCTTTTCTACTGAGAGTCTATTTCTCTTTTTATCATATATTATCCCAGCATTACTAAATACTCTCTCACTTGGAACACTAGTTGGAGGACAGGCCAAGTATTTCCTTGTAAGTTTACTTAAGCGTGGATAAACATTTTGCTTAACTTTCCACCAAGTGATAGGATCATCATTTGTATCTAATCGTTTTCTTGGTGATAGTTTTCAATCATTTGCATTACATTTTTTGGTAATGCGTGTGTTTCTTCATCAGTACTGGATTGTAGAAATTTTTTCAGTGAACCTGTTATTGATTTACTTGCAGAAGGTGTTGGTTCTGTAAATTTCGTTTTTTTTTTCCTTTTAATGGGTGGTGAATTAATAGACTGTTCGGATTGAAGTTTTTCAATTGCAACACAAAGTAACGATTTAACTTGTTCTAATATTGTGTTACAAAAAAAACTTGCCCCTATAACGGGGATCTAAGTAAGGTGCAGTAGAATAAAGATCATTTATTTCCACAGAACCAAAGCGTGTTTCTAGCTCTAGTTTCATTACATCTTTTATTTTTTTTAACCGTCATCATTTTCATTTGAAGATGGATCAAAAATGCTTTCTTAGCGTTGAAATTAACGGCATCATATCGGAGACAGAAGCTGTAGAGGCACTGATTTTTTTTGGCATCCCTAATCTCGTTGGACTCTGTTGACTCAAATTATTATGAACTTCATGCTGTGAGATCATGAGTCATCATTACTCAGTTGAGTCGAGTCACATGTCTCTCATTTAAAGTTTGCGTTCAGATTCATCTCAAGTATTTTTATTATAAAATTCTTTATCAAATATCGACAATAAATATCCGCGAAACATCCGCAGGGAAAAGCGCGGATGCGGATGCGGATCTTTAATAATGTGCCGATGCTCCGCTGATGCGGATGTTACCTACTAGTGATGGACATGACATCCTCATCCGCATTTGCGGAACATCCGCACCTAAATTGACATCCGCATCCGCATCCTCACTTAACGGCACATCGCATCCGCATCCAGCATCCTCTTTTGTAAAATAATATAACATTATTAGGAAAAGAGTAAGATAAAATAATTAAAAATCTGCTTTAACGGTTTTACATAAAATGAAGCCAAAAATAAATTGTCAGCGAATTTCAGAAGTCGGCCATTTTGAAATATATTCAACATATTAAAATTACAATATTTGTTATTATATGAAATTTAAATCAAATAAATACTCATTTTATTTTACTTTTTTCTATTTCGAGTAGCAAAGATGCATCACTGATGTGTGGGAATTTTTGCAGTAGATACTTAAAAGCTTGGCCTTCTTTATTCAGTGCTTTGACAAAGTTCTTCATCAGGCCAAGCTTTATATGAAGAGGAGGCAGTAAAACATTTTGGGGAGGGACTAGAGGTTCAGCTACCACGTTGTGGCAGCCAATTTGGAATGTCTCTCGAGCTGGCCAGTTTTTTTGCTTATAGTGAAGACTATCAGCACGGCTATCCCATAGACACATGAAGCAAGGATATTTTGTGTAGCCTCCTTGCATCCCAAGAAGAAGGCACACAACCTGAAAGAAAGGATTAATTCTTAAATACATTAAATGTAGTAAATTAAAATTGAAAACTGTCTTTATGCTTGCATATTGATGTACATGGTTTCTAAGAACTTATATTTTTTTCATAGGTAATTTTTTTAAAAATGAAGATTTATAATGACAAGAAGAAACTGGGAAATATATCTTACCTTGAGATCACCACATATTAACCAGTTATGGTTAGAGTACTTGATTGTATTAATCAATACTTCCATATTTTTGTAGCTTTCTGTTAACTGAACTGAATGGGCAATAGGTACGGATGCCATTTTATTGCCAATATTTAAGAGTACTGCCTTCAAGCTTCTGCTAGAAGAATCAATGAAGAGCCTCCATTCACTTGGTTGGTAAACCTTTTACATCATTGCAATACACCAAATAGCTGCAAGAAGCAACTGCAAAGAACTTTCGAAACTCTTCGTCTCTATTTCTGAACCAAAAGTATGTAGTTTCTTGAGAGAGGAGGTTGTTCTCACTAAGACGGGATGCAAGAAGTTGTGCGTTCTCTTTAGAAAGACCAAGATCTCTAGTCAAGTCATTTAATTTACTTTGAGTGAGTGGTCTTGGCGAAGTGTTTGTAGACGTAGGCTGATATGTCACTGAAGTGTCAGTGTCATCCACTTCTATATCTTCTATATTGTCTTGTAGCTCAGTATTTTCAGGTGGAGAAGGAACTGGAACTCCTGGACCATGTGGTTGTGGTTTAATGGCAGAAGGAACATCAGGGTAGACTACAGTGTGCTTGTTCTTCTTATTGATACCTGAAAAAAGGTTTCGCCTACTTAATTTACATAATATTAATTCACTCGACCCTCGTTTCCACACTTTTATACACAATTTTCATACCAGGAAAATTTACCAATTTTAAATACAATCAATTTTTATATACAATTTAACCCTCGCGCTTAAGTATATATATATATATATATATATATATATATATATATATATATATATATATATATATATATATATATATATATATATATATATATATATATATATATATGCTATATATACTATATATATATAACCTTATATATATATCTATATATATATATATCAAGGGCAGCTCGTCGTACAATTTATAGGTTTCTTAAGAATGAGCAAATTTACTGTACGTTATCTAATATGTGATAAAATACTCTGCTACCCTCCAATGCCGAAAGCTGCCCTATCTCCATGTATGTTTCTCTTAAAGTCTTAATCCCTTAGTGTAACTCAGCTTCCGATGTGGTCATCGGGATAGTTATAAGGACTTTTAATGTGTCTTCTAATTTATTTTCACTTATGAAATCAAGGAAAGCTACAGCTCCGGATATTGAACGAAATTCTTCAGTGCTGCAAATTAATGAAAGTTCCGTCTGTAGCTTTTTTATGTGAAGGAGGGGGTACACTTTACAAGTTTCTTTTAAGTTTTGGGCAGGAAAGTTGGAATTATAATGGGCAAACATTTCAGGCAGAAATAATGTAGAAGCAATTAGATGACGTGTAAATTTAAATCTGTCTTTCATCTGACAAAATTGACATTGTCACATATTTCTTTTGCCTCTCTACTTAAATTGGAAATACCTGTTTCTGCTTCTCACCGATTTGCTACATTGCGAGCGCTCTCTTGAAAATTAAAATTTTCTCTTATGGAGAGAACTTTCCTCTCAAAAGTATCAATGCAGATCTTAATTCTGCTGGGGTCAATGTTCCTCTTTTGAAGTTGACCATAAAGAAAGTCTACGCTAGGCATGATTTCTTGAAAAAAAGAAATCCAAAAATTAAAATTATTACTCTCGAGAACCTTGACATGTCCAGATGCAAGGGAAATTGTATTTACATCTTGAAATTCGTCCCAATTTAAAATAACCTTTAAGCATTCTATTATTTCTTTTTTATTTTCAAAAACTGTATTTACTGATCTTGAATGAAAGTTCCATCTGGTGGGAATTGACCGAGGTAATCGTCTTTTCACTACTTGATCCAACACTGCTGTTCTCTTTGGGCTAGTGGAAAAAATGCACATATGGCTTGAAGATTAGCAAAAAAGGTGCGGACATTTCTGTTAACTGATGCAGCATTTATCATCACTAAATTAAGCTGATGAGCATGACAATATATATTCAATTCAGCTTTTGGATATATTTCTCTCAACTTAGCCTGAACCACACCAGACGAACCTCTCATAACGTTAGCACCATCATAAGTTTGTGATATTAATTTATCCTTGTGGTCATTGATACCCAACTTTTCGATCTCTTTTAAAAGACAAGTAGTAAGTGTTTCAGCGTCATGTTTTTCTGGTGCAATAAAGTTCCAAAATCTTTCTGTTGGTTTTCCTTTAACAATATATATCTAAAGATATATATCTAAAGATGACAACCATTTGGTATATGTTGGAAACATCACTCGTTTCATCTGCAATGACAGATAGAAAATCAGCTTCATGAATTTCTCTTACTATCTCTTCATGACATATATCAAGCATAATTTGTAGAAGTTCATTCTGTATTGTTTTCGAAGTTCCCTTGAAAACAGTGGCCTTCTCTAGATGGACCCTTAATGAATTATCTAACTCTGCACTGAAGTTCACTAGCCCTTTGAAGACACCTGGAGTAGTTGAGGATTCAGTTTCGTTATGCCCTCTCAATGCCAACTCAAATGCTCCACAAAGTTTTATGCAGTTTACGATAATATTCAAGATATATCTATTGTTCTTAACATTCTCATTATGCTTATGTATTGATTTTCTATACTCGCTGTCTAGCTCTTTAGCAATGTTTAAGTTTCAAACAGTGAGAGGCTTAAAGCATTTTTCATGTGTACTTTTGTGTTTTCATGATATTTTGCCTTAGATGCCAGATGATTTATATCTGTTACACCTCTTTTGGTCCATGTGTCTTCACCACCGAACAATAAACATGGAAAACAATGCAAAGAATTTCTTTCCTCACAACCACAAATCCATTTATGTTTATCATAAATAGATAAATTAAAAACTCGTTTGAATTGTATGTTCTTACATTTAACCATCTGCTCTATATTTAAAGCTGGAGTACACCGGCCTAAATTTTTAATTTCCAGCTTCTCTTCAGCTGAATACAAAGAAAAGTTTTTTAAAATTAAATTGGCAACTGAATTCATCTATGAGAAAGAAATATATATATATATATATATATATATATATATATATATATATATATATATATATATATATATATATATATTTATAACATATATATTACTATATACTAGCACCAACAATAATATATATGCTTATATATATACGTATATATATTATATCTTCTTTCTATATATATATATATATGTATAACTTATATATATATATATATATATATATATATCTTTATATATATATATGTATATAGCATAGCATAACAACCAACAACTTATCAGTTTTTTACTAGGTCCTGCTGCTATATATATATATATATATGCTATAACATATATATATATATATATATGCTTAGTATATGTTACTCATAATATAGCTAATAATATATATAACCTTAGTATAGCATATATATAACTTATAATATAAACTATATTCTTGCTGCTATAATATATATAACTAACCTTAGCAATATATATATATAGCATATAATATATATATATATATATATATATATAGCTGCTATGCTGCTATATATATGCCTGCTATATATATATATATATTCAGAGTTTACTTGAGTGTGACAAATTTTTGTCCAGTTGGAAAACTGTGAAAAATTGAGGTGGAAATTAAAGATCATATTGGGGAAGATATTGTTGAAATAGGATTTATTAATAAAATCGTGAGGTAGAGAGGCTTAAGACTAGAGTTGTTCTGCAAAGACAAAGGGTATGTAAATATGTATATATACATATGTATATATGTAGCACCAGCATAATAATAACCTTCTTATATATATATATATAATATATGTAATAATATATATATATATAACTATACTTCCTAACTAATATATGTATAATATATATATATATATATATAATAACATATATATATATATATATATAATATATATATATATATATATATATAATATATATACTATATATTTCTTATATATATATATAATATATATATATATATATCTTCATATATATATATATATATATATATATATATATATATAATAATAACTATTTATATATATATATGTATATATATATCTTTGCTGCTCTATATATCTTCTTGCTACTTATGCTATATATGGTCAGCATCCCGAAAGCAACATGCATGTAACTAAAAAAACTATAACAGCTACAGTAAAATAAATAACATTTTATTAATCAGGAGACATTTTTATCGATGAAATTAAAAAAAAAAAAAAAATAACGCTTTTGAAAAATTTAAAATTATTAAAAAATGTTGGAAAATTTGTATGATAATTATCGTTTTTCGAGAAGTAAGAAGGAGTCTAGCACTCGGAGAGAGCGAAAAAGTTGCCAAATGTTGAATTTTTTTTTAACTAAAGGATACCCCACTGGTAAACCTTAAAAATAGACAAAGTCGGGGTTTCTCGGCCTACCGGGGGACGACGGGGGGAGACTTCGTCCCCCCCTCTGTCCCTCCGTCGGCTCGAACCACCTAAAAAGGAATAAAAAGAAAAATTAACATTTTCTCCAGAGCATAATACTAATAATAAAAAAAAAAAAAACAATATTTGGTAACTCTTGCTCTCGTACTACTGCAGGAAGGTTAATGAGAGCGTACGCCTGCCAGACCTAAGATAATACTAATATTTAAAAGGTGTTATTAATAAATATTAGAATAAAAATAATTTTTGTTTCATCGATGAAATTGCTTGCTGAAATTAAAAATGTTATTTATTTTCCGGTAGCTGTTATAGTTTTTAGTTACATGCATGTTGCTTTCGGGATGCTAATACTTATATATATATATATATATATATATATATATATATATACTATATATATATATATATACTGCATATATATACATATAGTTGTATATATATATATATATATACTATATATATATACTTCTAAGAATTCACTAAGTTTACCAGAGGTATTTTATTTCTTTTATTTTATTTTTGTTTTGTTATTTTTGTTATTGCTATGTATGTATGTGTAGCCTATATACTTTTCTAATAATATCATACATATTTTGAACATAATTAAAATTAATAAAACAAAGTACGAACTCATGAGACCTACGTAATAGGCCCGGCACTTTTTATTTATTTTAAATTAAATTTTTGGTTCTATAACCTCGATTTTGTGCACTTCTTATTTGGTCTTAAATTAGATATTTTTCCATTTTCAAAATTATTTTATCTTGTAGTTAAATTATTTTTTCATTAGTTATGAGTTAAAACAAACTAAAACAATTTTTCATTGTTTATTGAGTTATTTATTGAGTATGCATGGCAGACCGCTCGCTCCAAATGCGCGCTGAGCGCGAGCGGTGCCGTGTAACAACTTACTCGCGCCGAGAGTAAGTTGTATATGAATTATGAATATAATGTAAATATAACTATATACATTACCGTGCTATAGATTAAACTTTATTACATATCTTTTTTATTTGGGAAAATTGAGAAAATTCGTAGAAGATGCCTCAAATGAAATAATTCTCAGATAGCATTACCTACCATTCCGATTCTAATTTTTTTTATTGCTCTCTTGTATAAAAGAGCGTATATTAATTGTTATTCTCTCTCTCTCTCTCTCTCTCTCTCTCTCTCTCTCTCTCTCTCTCTCTCTCTCTCTCTCTCTCTCTCTCTCTCTCTCTCTCTCTCTCAGATATATATATATATATATATATATATATATATATATATATATATATATATATATATATATATTTTTTTATATATATATATATATATATCTTATATATATATATATATATATATATATATATAATAATTTTTTTATTATTTATTAAATATCAAATAAAATCGCGATACATAAAATTAGATCTGCCCAAGACTAAATAAATATATTAAAATATCAATATTTTTCTTAAATAATAATAATAATAATAATAATAATAATAATAATAATAATAATAATAATAATAATAATAATAATAATAATAATAATAATAATAATAATAATAATAATAATAATAATAATAATAATATAGGCCTATATTATAAATATGTCTAATTTTAACTTCATTTCACTTAACCACTGTTTAATAAAAAAAAAATTAATAAAATTATATTTTAAATGCTATTATTATTATAATATTTTTTTTTACGATTATTCATTTAATTATAAAGGCAAGAGTTCTGAAAAAAACTATACAAAGACTACACACTAACGCTTCGAAAGTAAAACTGACTAAAATCAAGTAAATTGCAACCTATGCAAAATGTATCGTTTTTGTGGGACGATCAATTATGACATGTTGAGCGCTAATTTTATAATTGCTTCGTACGTGCAATTTGAATTTCAGTTATTAAGGGTAGGGTCCAATGTTAAGAAAAACAAGCGGTTGACCTTCATATACAACCACCTGTTGTAGGTATAAAACGTTGACGCGGTGTATTTTCACACACATTCTTCTCGTTCAAAATTTAATTGACATGTGTTGTAAAGTGTCTGCAACAATCATATTGGTTTGACATTTGAATAACAGCTATTCAATGACGGCTTTTTATTTCATTCAATAATGAATCATTGGGATGTTATTATAATAAGATGTAATTTAATTTCTTTAATATTTAATCCTATTAAAAAAATTAAAGAATAAAAAATAATAAATAGTTATACCCTAGCTGCTAGTTGTATAAAATGGTGGTTGCGCAAACCTGCAACCAGGCCACGAGCCGCCCCCGATATATATATATATATATATATATATATATATATATATATATCATACATTGCATGTCTCTGCATTTAAATAAATAAACTTCACTGTTATAATTGATATATATATTTCTATATTTGCTATATATATATATGTATATAATATATATATATATATATATATATATATATATATATATACTGCCTGCTATAACTATATCTTTTTATATAACTTCTTCTTATAACTATATATCATATAATATATATACATATATATATATATATATATATATATATATATATATATATATATTAATATATGTATATAATATATATATATAATATATATATATATGTATATATATATATATCTTTCTTTATATATATATATATATATATATATATTAATATATTTTTATATATAACATAATATGCATATATATATGTATATATATAACATAATATATATAATATATATAATATATATATCCCAATATATATATGTATGTAGCCAATAATAATATATATAGCATAATATAATATATGCTAATCTTAATATATTTAATATATATATCTATAATATATATAATAATATATATGTAATATATATATATAATATATATGCTGCTATATATATATATATATATAATAACTAATATATAATATATATAATATATATGTAATAATAATATATATATATGTAAATAAATATATATATATATATATATATATATACAATTTAACCACAATTTCTCTACCAGAATAATACACTATTTTTATACACAATTACAATTTCAATAGGGTACCAAAATATTTTTATAAACCTTACTAAACTAAAGTTTTTTATAAACTTTACTAACGGCGTCATAGTGCATTGCTGGTCACTAAAAGTTACTTTGCCACACACATAACAAAATCTATCAGGACTGTTTTTACACTTTCTATTCATTTTTATGAAATATTAGGAGTTTTGCTAATGTATCTGCCTGCAAAAAAATTCACAAAGATAAATAAAGCTTTAAAAATACACTTTAAACACTGTACCTAGATGAGAACAGTCATGGATTAAAGTAAGAACACTTAGTTGGAGAGTGAGCAAGCAACACACAACCACTCGCGCCCGCGGTCAGCTAGAGACTGAGCTCTCCAATGCCATCTAGGGAGCTCGGTCTGTATCTTAAAAACTAGACCTGATTGAGCAATATGAATGCTTGATTTGGATTTAGGAGACAAATTTCATTAACAACCACCTATAAAACCCCCAGGAACATTTTGGTCGCAGGCCTGTGTTATTTTTGTTTATGTTTGTGTGTGTGTGAGTGTGTGTGTGTGTTTGTTTGTGTTATTATTATTATTATTATTATTATTATTATTATTATTATTATTATTATTATTATTATTATTATTATTATTATTATTAATTATTTTCTATATTATTATTATTATTATTATTATTATTATTATTATTATTATTATTATTATTATTATTATTATTATTATTATTATTATTATTATTATTATTATTATTATTATTATTATTATTATTATTATTATTATTATTATTATTATTATTATTATTATTATGTTTGTGTGTGTTTATTATTATAATAATAATAATTATTATTAATATTATTCTTATTATTATTATTATTATTATTATTATTAAAGTGTGTTTGTATGTGTTATTAATATTATTATTATTAAACTGTATTATTATTATTATTATTATTATTATTATTATTATTATTATTATTATTATGATTATTATTATTATTATTATTATTATTATTATTATTATTATTATTATTATTATTATTATTATTATTATTATTATTATTATTATTATTATTATTATTATTATTATTATTGTATTGTGTGTGTGTGTGTGTGATTTTTATTATTATTATTTGTATTATTATTATAATTATTATTATTATTATTATTGTGTGTGTGTGTGTGTGTGTGTGTGTGTGTGTGTGTGTGTGTATTATAACTATTATTATTATTATTATTATTATTATTATTATTATTATTATTATTATTATTATTATTATAACTATTATTATTATTATTATTATTATTATTATTATTATTATTATTATTATTATTATATTATTATTATTATTATTTTTATTATTATTATTATCATTATTAAGATTATTATTATTATTTAATGTAAAACATTTATATTAGTTACCCATTTATGTTAAAACTTATTATATAAATATAAAATATACTACAATTTTTAAATATTTTAAGATTTTAGAAATATAATTTAAATATTTTTAAAATTATTTAGCTTAACATTTTCTAACTTTATTTCTAAATATGTATTAAAGAAAATGTGAAACGTTGTCCGAAGCTAAAGAAATATTTTTTTAACATATTTTGGAGTGCATTTGCACAAAAAAGTAAAATTAAAAAATAAATAAAAATATATATATATATATATATATATATATATATATATATATATATATATATATATATATATATATATATATATATATATATATATATATATAGCATATATATATATATCTTCTTTATATATATATCTTATATATATATAGCAATATATATATATATATAACTGCTGCTGTATATATACCCTTATATATATATATATATTCTTTATATATAACAATATATATATGTATATATATATATATATATATATCAGCATATATATATCTTTTCTTTATAACTGCTCTTTCTTTCCATATATATATATATATAACCTTATATATATATATATATATATAACTCTTTGCTACTCTATGCTATGCTCTTTGCTCTTTGTATATGCTTAATAATAATATATATATATGTAATAATAATAATATTATAATAATATATATGTATATATATATATAATATATATATATATAATATATTTTAATATATAACAACTCAACAATAATGTATGCTGTAATAACCAGCAATAACCAATATGTATCAATATATATATATGTATATATATATATATATATATACATATATATGTACAGCAATAACATATATCTTTCTTAATATACTATATATAATATACAATAATATATGTATGTAGCATATATATACTATTTCTTAATATAATATATACTATAACTCACTCATATATATATAACCCTAACCAATAACTATACAGTAATAATAATATACAATAATAATAATATATAGCATAATAATATGTATGTAATATGTAATAACATCAATAACAATATAGCAGCAAC
>JABUQX010112103.1:15000-22500 GCA_015478945.1 Trachelipus rathkii | reverse complement strand
CCTCCATGTCATTCAAGAGATTAAAATTAAAATGGGAGGTTACTGATTAATAATAATAATAATAAAATAAATAATATAATAATTAATAATAATAATAATAATAATAATAGATAATAATAATAATATAATAGTAAGAATTAATAATAATAATAATAATAATAATAATAATAATAATAATAATAAATGAATAATAATAATAATAATAACCTAATAATAATAACATAATAATAATAATAATAATAATAATAATTAATAATTAATAATAATAATAATTAATAAATTAATAATTAAAATAATAATAATATAATGAATAATAATAATAATAATAATTGCTCCTGCGGTTTTTTTTTTATAAAATAATTTTATTTTTTTTTTTACCCCCCCAAAAAAAAAGTTTTTTTTTCCCCAAAAAATAATAGTAGGGTTTTTTTTTAAACATTCCCAATTTATTATCATATCATTAATTACTTACACAAAATAAATTAAAATATAATTTATAGTATGTCATATTATATATATATATAATATATATATTATATATATATAGTATATATATATATATATATATATATATATATTATATATAATATATATATATATATATATATATATATTAATATATATATTATATAATATAATATATATATATAATATATATTATATATAAATATATGGATATTATATATATATATATATATATAAATATATATATATACTATATATAAAATATATATATATATAAATATATATATAAATATATTATATATATATATATACTTACAAGGAGTCATTTCACTTGAAATGCCTCTAAGGGAGGATACTATGCCCAAGAAAGGGAATGACTTTCGAATCAAACAGGACAAAATGAGCATGTGCCAAGCCGTAACAATTATATATATATATATATTATATATATATATATAAATATAATATATATATATATATATATATATATATTAATATAATTATAACTATATATAATATATAATATAATATTATTATATATATATATTATATATATAATAATATATGTACAAATTATATATATATTATATATATATATAATATATATATAATAATATATATAGTATTATATATAATATATATATTATATATATATATATATATATATATATAATATTATATATATTATATATATATATAGATATAATTATTATATATATATATATATATATATATATATATTTTTAAATTATTTTTAAATTTTATATATATATATATATATAATATATATATATATAATATAGTTATATATTATATAATAATATATTTATATATATACTATATATATATATATATATATATATATATATATATATATATATATATATATATTGATTACTTCATAGCCGAAAAAATTTTGCAATAGCATAATGTAAGGGTTTTTATTGAAATTTACAAATTTGATTTAAAACTTTGATTATTAAAATAATATATTTTGAAAGGTCATAAGTTTATGTGATCCTTAGTAGAAACTTATTTGTACTTTTTAAGTAAAGTCATTTGTGATCTGTGTTTATTGGTTTCCTAAAGTAAAATTCAATAGGTGTTTTTCTCTTTTGAGAAATCGTTGTTGTAAATTATTTTTACCTGGAGGCAATTGCAACATCCCTTCATTGTTCCGTTTACTCTGTCTACAACATCAATACTCTTTAATTTATACTTGACTGATTTGTTAAACTGAGACTTATAACCAATTTCATATCCGTTTCTTTCCCGCTAAGCTTACTCTGACAATACCGTCTCTTTCTTTACGTTATTTCTCTTTAGATACAATACAGTCAGTAGTATAGTGTGCTACTTTGGCAAGAGGCGAACATTCGGCACATTTGGTACTATGTAGTACCTTTGGCCCAAGACGAATAGTTTAAGGGGTTTATGAACTTAGGGATATCTGATGTTTGCGAAGCGGTTTCAGAGGTCGGCAACGCGTTTGGGCTTAGCCTCAAGAACCCACGCACTACAGCTCACCGCTCCATACCCCTCTGTACCCTTCTGAGTTTCGAAGGCTAGATTGATCAAGTCATGATGGCTACTGACTAGGGGATGCACCAAACTCTGAAGGAGTTTGGAGATTTTTTCTATCGGTAACCCTGCGTGTCAATGACGGCGGTACGTCTTCAAATGCTAGTTCGAGTGCTGCATCACGTCTCCAAGGCTAGGAAGGCTACCCCCAGCTCCGAAAGAGTTTGGATCTTTTGGCTCGATGGCAATGAAGCGTTTTCAACGCCGGGAAGGTTGCTTTCGAGATCTGGTAGACCTCTTACGGTGGTTTTTCTTTAAGGAAAGAGTTTCTGTTCTTTAAGGAAAGAACCAATGTTCTTTAAAGAAAGATTCACCGTTCTTTAAGGAAAGAATTTCTGTTCTTTAAGGAAAGAACCAATGTTCTTTAAAGAAAGAAATGCTGTTCTTTAAGGAAAGAATTTTTGTTCTTTAAGGAAAGAATAAATGTTTTTTAAAGAAAGAATCACTGCTCTTTAAGGAAAAAATTTCTGTTCTTTAAGGAAAGAACCAATGTTCTTTAAGGAAAGAATCACTGTTCTTTAAGGAAAATTTTTTGTTCTTTAAGGAAAGAACCAACGTTCTTTAAAGATAGAATCACTGTTCTTTAAGGAAAGAATTTCTGTTCTTTAAGGAAAGAACCAATGTTCTTTAAAGAAAGAATCACTGTTCTTTAAGGAAAGAATTTCTGTTCTTTAAGGAAAGAACCAATGTTCTTTAAAGAAAGAATCACTGTTCTTTAAGGAAAGAATTTCTGTTCTTTAAGGAAAGAACCAATGTTCTTTAAAGAAAGAATCACTGTTCTTTAAGGAAAGAATCACTGTTCTTTAAAAAAAAGAAAAAAGGAAAAAAAAAAAATTTTTAATTAAAAATGGAGAGAATCACTTGTTCTTTAAGGAGGAATATCCATTTTTTTTAAAAAAGAATCACTGTTCTTTAAGAAAAGAATCTCGGTTTTTTATAGAGAGATTCACTGTTCTTTAAGCGAAACAATCATTGTTCTTTAAGGAAAGAATCGCTGCTATTTTGAGGAGAGAATCACCGTTCTTTAAGTAGGAGAGAATCACTGTTATTTAAGGAAAAGTATCACCGTTCTTTAAGGAGAAGAATCCTATTTTTAAAATGAAAGAAATCACCGTTCTTTAAGGAGAGAATCACTGTTTCTTTAAGAAAGAATCACCGTTCTTAAGAAGATAATCACTGTTCTTTAATGAAAGAATCGAGTTCTTTAAGGAAAAGGTCACTTGTCCTTTAAGGAAAGAATCACAGTTTTTTAAGGAGAGAATCACTGTTCTTAAGGAAAGAATCACCTTCATTTATGGAGAGAATTAACTATTCTCTATGGAAGAAATCACCGTTCTTTAAGGAGACACCCTCTCGTCCTTTTAAGGAAATAATCATTGCTTTTTATGGAAAGAATCATTATTTTTTAAGGAAAGAATCATCGTTTCTTTAAAAGAGAATCACTGATCTTTAAGGAAAGAATAGCCGTTCTAAAAGGAGAGAATCACTACTTCTTAAAGGAAAGAAGTCACAGCTCTTTAGGGAAAGGATCACTGTTCTTTAAGAAGGGAATCGACCCCTTTTTTAAGATTCAATTCATTGTTCTGTAGAGGATAGGATCATCGTCTCTAATTAGAGAATCACTTGCTTTAAAGAGAAAGGAATACTGCTCTTAATGGAGAGGAATCACTGCCTCTTTAAGTATTCAATCACTGGTCCTTAAGGAAGGAATCACCGATATTTAAGGAGAGAATCACTGTTCTTTCATTAAAGTATCACCTTTCTTTAGGAGACAATCACTGTTCTTTAAGGAATGAAACAATGTTTTAGAAGGAAAGAATTCAAATTTCTTTTAAGGAGTTAAATCACTGCGCTTGAGGAAAGAAACAATGTCCTTTAAAAAAGAGAATAAACTGTTCATTTAAGGAAAGAATCACCTTCTTTAAGGAGAGGGTCCTATTCCCTAAGGAAAGAATAACCGTTCTTTATGGAGAGAACCGCTGTTCATTAAGAAAAGAATCATTATTCTTTAGGGAGAGAATCAATGTTTTTTTTAAAAAAGAAACACTGTTGGCTTAAAGGAGAGAACTACTGTCTTTAAGGAAAATAATTACCATTCTTTAAGAAAATAATCGCCTGTCATTTTAAGGAAGGAATCGCCATTTTTTAGAGAGAGAATCACCTTTCTTTAAGAAGATCACAGTTCTTTAAAGAGAGAATCCCTGCTCTTTAAGGAACGAATCCCCGTACCTTTGTGAATAGTAAACACAGAAACTTTGAAGACAAATTTTCCATCATCCTTAAGAGAATATCACTGTTCTATTAAGGAATAAAAATCACCGTTCTTTAAAGAGAGAACCATTGTTATTAAAGGAAAGAATCCGTCTTTAACTAGAGAAGCACTGTTCTTAGGGAAAAAATTACCTTCTTTAAGGAGCGAATTCACTGTTTTTTATGAAAAAATATCCGTATTAAGCATAGAATCAATGTTCTGTTTGAAAAAAGAATCCCTTTCCTCAATGGAAGAACAAGGTTCGTAAGGAAAGAATCACCGTTCTCTTAATTTATTTATAGGATCGCCGTTTTTTAAAGAAGGGATCTTTTCAGCGAGAATCACTTTGCTATTAAAAGAAAGAATCAAAATTCCTAGAAAAAATCACTATTCTTTAAGGAAAAAATTCACCGTTCTGTAAAAAAGATATTACAGTTCTATTAAGAAAGAATCACAGTTCTTTAAACAGTGCTGTCAGTTGTCCTTTAATTAAGGATCACCGTCTTAAGTAGAGACTAATGGTACCTTAAGAAAGAATCACAGTTCTTTAAGGAGAGAATCCACTGTCTTTAGAGAAAAGAATCAAAACGTTCTTAAGAAAAGAATACCTGTTCTTCAAGGGAAAGAATTAGCGCTTCTTTAAGCGGGAGAATCACTGTTCTTTAAGGAAAAATTCTACGTTCTTTAATAAAAGAATCACATTTCTTTAAGGAGATATCAACATCTTTGGAGACAATCAATGTTCTTTAAGGAAAGAAGCAAAGTTCTTTAAGGCCTGAATCACTGGCCTTAAGGAAAGAAACATCGTTCTTTAAAGAGAGAATCACTGTTCTTTAAGGAAAGAATGGCCGTTTTTTATTGAGAGAAGTACTGCTTCTGTTAATGAAAGAATCACCGTTCTTTAAGGAGAGAATCACTGTTGGGAAGAATCCCCGTTTTTTAAGTAGAGAATCACTCTTCTTTGAGGAAAGGAATAGGAAAGAATAGCCATTCTTTAAGAAGAGATTTACTGTTCTTTAAGGAAAGAATCACGGTTCCTTAAAGAGAGATTCATGGTCCTATCAGGAAAAAATCATTGTTCTTTGAGAAGAGTTATCACTGATTTTTAAGGAAAGAATCACATTTCTTTAGGAGAGAATCACTGTTATTTAAGTAAAGTATCCTTGTTCTTTAAGGAGAGAATCACTATTTTTAAAGGAAAGGATCACCGTTCTTTAAGGAGAGAATCACTGTTCATTAAGGAAAGGATCACCGTTCTTTAAGGAGAGAATCACTGTTCATTAAGGAAAGAATCACCGTTCTTAAAGGAGAGAATCACTTTTCCTTAAGAAAAGAATCACAGTTCTTTAAGGAAAGAATCATTGTTTAAAGCAAGAATCAATGTTCTCTAAAGAGAAAATCATTGTTCTTTAAGGAAAATATCAACTTTCTTTAAGGAGAAAGTCACTGTCTTTTAAGGAAGAATCACCATTTTAACCCTACATCGGGTATCTTATGTCTGACAGACCGTAAATCCTTATTTATAAAAAAATTAAAATATGATAATTTCTAAGAGTTTGAAATTGGTCCCAAAAAATTCTACGTGTTCAAGATGTAAAAGTGATTCAATTATTTTTATTTTATTTTTAGAATTGCTTTATTTATAATAAAAAGCGGTCTGTTAGACCGCATATTACCGATATCGTATTTTTTTATCTTTTGTTTTTTCTATCGATACGCTTGTGAAATTTCATCATCGAACTCCATTGAGTTCTTCCCCCGCAGAGATTACTCCCTCATTACCCCCTTTTTTTGGTTGGTTGCCAATTAGAAAAATGAATGAATTGCAAACTTTATTTGTTATTATTATATAAACGTATAACAAAATAAATTTATACTTTATTGTTTCCATATATATATATATATATATATATATATATATATATATATATATATTATATATATAATATATATATATATATATATATATATATATATATATATATATATAATATATATATATATATATATATATATATATATATATATATATATATATATACAGTGGCGTATTTAGGGGGAGCCAGGGGGGCCATGGGCCCCCCCCCAAATTTTTTTTTCACACGAAAAATTTGTTAAGTATCACTATCCGTAATAATATAAAGTGCAGTAGTTAAATTTAATTTTATATAATTTGTAGCTGTCAGGAAACAAATCTCGTAAGTCCATTAGTTAAAACTAAACTTGAAACCATCAGAGAAAATACAAACATTAGAATTTCAGCTGAGTTTTGAAGAATATAAGCACATCTGAATCTGAACTGAGTATTGAAATTGCTGTAATTTGAATTAACAAATTCCAAAAATACAGACCCAAGATTCCTACTTCCGACCCACATCCATTTTTATAAGATTTTTGGATGATTTAATATCAGCATTAATAGAGAAGTAATATTTAAATTTTCCTTGCAGTATGTCATACCGACGGGTGTAATGTTCCATATGAGAGATAAAAGATTGTTAATATTTTACAAGGAAGATTTCGAAGGCCCAAATGAAGATTTAGTAAAAGCAGAATGGATTTATGGGAAGTTGAAATGGCATCACCACACAGATCGTCCAAAAACCGCAATAGATAGACTAGTTTCTTGTTCGCAGTTCACAATTTCCAAATATTTACACCTTGTTGCAAATACTACTGGCAATTTTACCCGTGTTTAATGATTCAGTAGAAAAGAAGCTTCAACATTAAATACATCTTGAAACCTACTTGAAAAATTTTTACTATTGGAGATGAAAGAGCTTATTGGACTTACGCTCCTCTACATACATCGAAATATTGGAAAAAAAATTGAAGATGTTATCTCGGACTTCGCTCACTCTCATGTCAGGCGATTAAATTTAACAATTTAGGCAGAATAATTTTAGTAATTCATATAAATTCTTCCCATTTTTTCTTAGGAATATATATATATATATATATATATATATATATATATATATATATATATTATATACTATATATATATATATATATATATATATATATATATATATAATATATATATATATATATATATATTATATTATATATATACATTATTATATATATATATATAAGAGGTTATATATATATATATAATATATAATATATATATATATCTATATATATAATAATATATATATATTATATATATATAACATATATATATATATATATATATA
>JABUQX010112103.1:0-10000 GCA_015478945.1 Trachelipus rathkii | reverse complement strand
ACTCGTAGAGGAAGGAGGTTTATAGAGAAAAAAAAATTTCCGAATTATCTCAGTTCGAGCACTCTTTTGGGGCTGATTTTATACGTCATATTCACCCCCATTTTTTCATATATCCCCTAAACTGTTAGAGGCTTTGGTCTGAGAATCTATGACGTAATAAGCTTCTTCTTTATAATGTAGAAAACTGCATCGAGATATAAGAATTCGTTAATTTTTTATGAATATTTTAAAGAGAGAGCTGTATTTTTTTACCAGTATTTCAGAAATATTTAAAAAAAATTATGGTTCGTTTACAAATAATATTTTTTTATTATTTACCCCAAAACCCAAATTTTAAAAGTTTGGGGGGGGGAAAAATTTAAAAAGGGGGGGGGGGATTTGATTGGGGGAAAAGATGCAAATATACAATGAAAATTTAAAAGAGCAAAAAAAATGGCAATAATTATTATAAAAATTTCTTAAAATTGCGGTCTACTGGACATAAGATAACCAGGATAGAAATGTTTTAAAGCTACCCGTTCTAGGGTTAAAGGAGAGAATCCTTGTCCCTTAAGGAAAGAATCACCGTTCTTTAAGGAGAGAGAATAGTTTTTAAGGAAATAAAGAAACATTTTCTTTAAGCGAGAGAATCCATGTTCTTTAAGGAAAGATTCTCCGTTCTTTAATTAAAAAATCTAAGTTCTTAAAGAGAGAACCACCGTTCTATAATAAAAGATTAACCGCTCTTTAAGGAGAGAATAACCGTTCCTTAAGGAGAGAAAAACCGTTCTTTTAAGAAGAAAATCATTGGTCTTTAAGAAAAGAATCACCGTTCTTTAAAAAAAAGAGTCATAGTTCATTGGGGAAAGAATCACCGTTCTTTAAGGAGAGACTCATTGGCATTTAAGGAAAGAATTACCGTTTTATAAGTAGAAAATCACTTTTCTTTAAGGAAAGAAACACCGATCATTAAGAAGAAATCCAATGTTCTTAAAGGAAAGAATAACTTTCTTTAAGGGGAAAGTCATTGTCCTTTGAGGAAAGAATCACCGTTTTTAAAAGAGGGCATTACTGTACCCTAAAGAAAGAATCACCGTTCTTTAGGAGAGAGAATAACTGTTTTTTAAGGAAATAAACAACATTCTTTAAGGAGAGAATCCATGTTCTTTAATGATAGTTTCTTAGTTCTTTAATTAAAAAATCGTCGGTCTTTAAGAAAAAAATCACCGTTCTTTAATAAAAGATTCCCCGCTCTTTAAGGATTGAATTACCGTTCTTTAAGGAGAGAAACACCGTTCTTTAAAGAAAAAGTCACTGATTTTTAAGGAAAGAAACACCGTTCATTAGAAAAAAAATCAGAGTTCTTTGTGGAATGAATCACCGTTTTCTAAGGAGAGACTCAATGAGAAAAGGGTAAGTGAAGACTCGTCGCTTGTGAATAAATTTATCATTATTATTTGAAACCTTTTTCTTTTAACTCACTTTCATAATAGTAAACATTTGTAAATAATAATAATTATAATAAAAATACTAATAAAAATAATAATAAACATAATAAAAATAACAATAAAAATAATGACATTAAAAACAATAATAATATTAATAAAAATAAAATAACCAAAAACAATAACAATAAAAATAATAATAATAATCATAAAAATAATAATAATAATAATAATAATAATAATAATAATAATAATAATAAAAAAAATAAAATAATAATAATAATAATAATAATAATAATAATTAATAATAATAATAATAATAATAATAATAATAATAATAATAATAATAATAATAAAAATTGGGATATTATTGAAAAAGAGTCAAGACATTATTAAAATGAAGCTTCACATGCGGAGTCGGCGCATTGTATATAGGAATCTGTGTATTAGTACATAGGGGGATTGTGAATATATTAAGTATGTTATTCTAATTAATGGTCTCATCTGGAATGATTTGTTTTCCAAGCCTACAAGCTATCCGGGCAAGAGAAGAAGCAGCATGTCAACGAATGGACTAAAAATTATTGACGTCGTCAGACCTTTTGCGGGAGAAGGAGACGTTGAGTCATGGTTCCTGAAAGTTGAGATGGTTATTTGGTCTCAAAAGATTAAGAATGACGATCTCGTCCTGCCAAAGATGATTGAAGGAGAGGCGCTAGCAGTCTTCTTCGAGATAAGTGAAGAGTAGGAAAACCAGTCAGAAAAAATAGAGGAAAAATTAAAAGGTGGTCCAATTTTTGCTTGGGGCTGAGCCCAATTTCCCCTGTCCCTAAAAATGGACATAAAGTTCGTAATTTTCAATCAATTTTGATGGAAAAAAGTAAACGGCAGTTTTTCATGACATCTAAAAGGTCGATGGTCATTTATATGTTTGAATCACAAAAAATCCAATAATCTGCAAATTTCAAAATTTCTACAAAAATTAGAAAAGAACCTGTTACACCAAAGATTTAAAAGATATTAAAAATCCAAAGACACCCTAGTATTCCGCACTCAAAAAGCATTCAAAAAGGTAAAAATAACTTTGCTACGACTTTTATTTCAGGAGTTATGGTCATTTATATGTTTGAACCACAAAAATCCAAAAACTTAAAAATTTCAAAATTTCTACAAAAATTAAAAAAGAACCTGTTACTCCAAAAGTATAACAGCTATTAAAAATCCGAAGAAACCCTAGAATTACTCACACAAAAACATTCTAAAAATGTAAAAATCACTATGCAACGTATTGTATATCAGGAGCTATGGTCATTTATAAGTTTGAACCACAAAAATCCAAAAATTTACAAACTTCAAAATTTCTACTAAAATTAAAAAAGAACCTGTTACTCCAAAAGTATAACAGCTATTAAAATTAAGAAAACACCCTAGTATTTCTCACACAAAATTGTTGTAAAAATGTAATAATCACTTTGCTATGTCTTATATCTCAGGAGCTATGGCTCATTATATGTTTGAACCACAAAAATCCAAAAATTTACAAATTTCAAAATTTCTACAAAAATTAAAAAAGAGCCTGTTACTCAAAAAGTATAACAACTATTAAAAATCCGAAGGAATCATAGTATTCCCCACACAAAAAACATTGTATGAACGTTAAAAATCACTTTGCTACGACTTGTATCTCAGGAGCTATCGTCATTTATATGTTTGCACAACAAAGAAACAAAAATTTACAAATTTCAAAATTTCAGAAAAAAAAACTTACTCCAAAAGTATAATAACAGTTATTAAAAATCCAAAGACACCTTATAATTCCTCACACAAAAACATTCTAAAAATGTAAAAAAAAAATTTGCTACGACTTATATTTCAGGAGCTAGGCTTATTTATATGTTTGAACCACATAAAATCCAAAAATTTACAAATTTCAAAATTTGTACAAAAATTAAAAAGGAACCTGTTACTCCAAAAGCATAACAGCTATTAAAAATCTGAAGACATCTTACTATTCCTCACACAAAAAACATTCTTGAAATGTAAAAAATCACTTTGCTTCAACTTGTATCTCATGAGCAATGGTCATTTATATCTTTGAACCACAAAAATCCAAAAATTTACAAATTTCAAAAATTCTACAAAAATTAAAAAAGAACATGTTACTCCAAAAGTATAATAGCTATTAAAAACCCAAAGAAACCCTAGTATTCCGCACTCAAAAATCATTCTAAAAATGTAAAAATAAATTTTCTACTACTTATATTTCAGGAGCTATGGTCATTTTTATGTTTGAATAAAAATTTTTTTTTTTTTACAAATTTCGAAATTTCCACAAAAATAAAAAAAGAACATGTTATTCCAAAAGCATAACAGCTATTAAAATCCAAAGACACCCTAGTATTCTGCTCTCTAAAACATTCTAAAAATGTAAAAATATTTTTGCTACGACTTATATATGTTTCAGGAGCTTAGGTCATTTATATGTTTAAACCACAAAAATCCAAAAATTTACAAATCTCAAAATTTCTACAAAAATTTAAAAAGAGCCTGTTACTAAGTAAATATAAAGCTATTAAAGAAGCAAACAAGTCCCTTCTGTTCAAAAAAGACATTTCAAAATTGGTAAAATACATTTCTACGACTTGTATTCAGGAGCTATTGTCATTTATATGTTTGAACACAATAATTCATGATAATTACAAATTTTAACAATAATTCTTACAAAAAGTTAAAAAAATTACTTGTACTAAAAAATAAAACAGCTATTAATAAAATCCAAAAGAAAAATTAGTTTTCCAACCTTAGACGCATTCTAAAATCCTAAAAATCATTTCATACAACGTATAAATCAGGATCAAAAGTCATGATATGTTTGAACCACAAAAATTCAAAAATTTGTAATATCTGAAAATTTCTACAAAAATTTAAAAAGAACTTGTTACCAAAGTTATAACAGCTATTAAAAATCCAAAGACACACTAGTATTCCGTACTCAAAAAAATTCTAAAAAATAACAAATAAGTTTTCTACTACTTGTATTTCAGGAACTACGGTACAGCCTTATATATATAATATATATATATATATTATATATATATATATATTATATATATTTATATATATATATATGATATATATATATATACTATATATATATATATATATTATATAATATATCTAATATATATATAATATATATATATATATATATATATAATATATATATTATAATATATATATAATAATATATATAATATATATATATATATATATATATATATATATATTTGAAACACAAAAATCAAAAAATTTACAAATTTCAAAATTTCAACCTAATTTAAAAAAGAACCTTACTCTAAAAGCATAACAACTATTAAAAATTCAAAGACACCTTAGTAATCTTCACCTAAAAAACATTCTGAAAAATGTAAAATTTACTTTGCTATAACTTGTATATCAGGAACTATGGCATTTATATGTTTGCACCACAAAAATTAAAAAATTTACAAATTTCCAAAATTCTACAAATATTAAAAAAGAACCTGTTACTCCAAAAGTATAACAGTTATTAAAATTCCAAAGACATCCTAGTATTCCTTACACAAAGAGTATTCTAAAAATGAAAAAAAACCACTTTGGTACGTCTTCTATCTAAGCAGCTATGCCCATTTATATGCTTGAAACACAAAAATCCAAAATTTACAAATTTTAAATTTTTTACAAAAATTAAAAAAGAAACGTCACTCCAAAAGTATAACAGTTATTAAAAATACGAAGACACTATAGTATTCATCACATAAAAAGCATTCTAAAAATTTAAAAACATCACTTTGCTAGGACTTGTATCTCAGGAGCTATGGTTATTTATATTTTTGAACCATGAAAATCCAAAATTTTACAAATTTCAAAATTTCTACAAAAATTTAAAAAAGAACCTGTTACTCCCAAAGTATAACAGCTATTTAAATTCCGAAGACATCCTAGTATTCCTCATACAAATATCATTCTAAAAATGTAAAAATAACTTTGCTACGAACGTACCTCAGGAGCTATGGATATTTATATTTTTGAACCACAAAAATCAAAAAATTTGCAAATTTCAAAATTTATACAAAAATTAATAAGAACCTGTTACTCCAAAAGGTATAGCAGCTATTCAAAATCCAAAGACACCTTAATTTTCCGCACTCAAAAAACATTCTTAAAATGTAAAAATATTTTTGCTACGACTTATATTTCTGGAGCTATGGTAATTTATATGTTTGAACCACAAAAATCAAAAAATTTACAAATTTTAAAATTTGTACAAAAATTAAAAAAGAACCTGTTACTCCAAAAGTATAATAACTTTTAAAAATCCAAAGAAACCATAGTATTCTGCACTCAAAAAGCATTCTAAATATGTAAAAATATATTTTCTACCACTTATATTTCAGGAGCTATGGTTATTTATATATTTGAACTTTACAAATTTCAAAATTTCTGCAAAAATTAAAAAAGAACCTGTTACTTCAAAAGTATAACAGCTATTAAAAATCCGATGACACCATAGTATTCCTTAATCAGATAAGCAATGCTTAAATTATGATCCTAATATTTTCGATTAAATAATAAATGAATATTATTCGATCAAAAATTATTAGCAAAATAAACAAAATAAATTAATCAAATACTTTGGACTGTTTTAAAAAATTAACTTTAAAATATGAATGTCTATTGCAGGGGTTCCCAAACTTTTTTCACCGCGGCACCCTTGTTGTTGCAAAAAAATTTCGCGGCACACCTACTCTTAAATTGGTTTGAGTACTTAGTCTTAGGTCTTAGGAAAACAAGAAAAACACCGAAGCTATTTAATTCATGTACCTTTAAATGTTTCGAATGAAACGGTTCAGCATCATTGTTAAGCATATTTTCTGACTGGTTATGGGAAGTTTTGTCAATTTTACCCTTAAAATCACTTGACGCTGAAAGTTTACTTCTGTATCTCTTATGTAAGCATACGTGGAGAATGCAGACTCGCAAGATAAGGTTGGATAAAGCTGCATGTCTGTTTTAGGCAATCTATGGCCAACAGCTATTGTTTTCCTGCATACACTTGCTCCAGAACTCTTCTTGGCCTTCTGCTCGTTGGGTATTGAAGTTCAATGAGTTCGGTGTTCACTGTGTCCGTATGTTGTAATTACATTATTTGTACTCCGAGTACGCTAAATTGTATTCTCTGCATGAAAATGTGTGTATTATCAAAGTGTTAGACATCCTCAAAATGATGTAGCAATATTATTAAGACGCAAATGTAAAGAAATTTTCAGACCATCCCGCATGGAGTTCACCTCAGATCGATCTCATTCTTAGCAAATATCTTGGCAACCGCTTATATAGTTGGAAATGTCTCTGCTCTTAACACACTTGTGCTCCTCCCTTTCCTTGAAGAGATTAGATGTGGTGGTTTCTTTTTTATTTTGCAGTACGCGGCATGGGTTGAATCTTTTTCCAGGGTAACAAACGATAAACGATATATTTCCACACTTATTCAAGGAGTGCTCTGACTTTATAGGTAGTTGTACGACGCTATTCCATTACATGTCAAATTCACTAGCCAAAAATTCCCTTTAAAAGTACCAGCCGTCACTCTAATGTGCAGAAGAGGATGGAGTAGCATACCATTACTTCCGAGGTAAGTTTGTTAAAAGGCTGAGCGTTCTCGTAACAACATGATTAATTATGTTCAACTACATTAAACAAGGAGAAATTTACTAATCTCTGGCATCTTTTCTTGTTGCCAGAAATGCCATGTATGAAAACAGGACTGCTGGTGGCGTTCTCTGCCACTTGCTTCATCCTAAACACGGCTCCCTTCGTTTTTCGAACCATTTCGGCTGCTCCGTCACTGCAAATATCCACACACTTGCTCCATTCCAAACCATTTCCCGTACAAATTTGTCGATAGCATTGAAAATTTCGTCGCCAGCAGTGTAAGACTTAAGCACTTCGCTCATCAAAAGTTCCTATTCTATTTGCATTGCTAATTGGTACCTCACAAACACAAGAAGAACTGCAAGTCCCGTTACGTCGGTACAGTTTATCAAGCTGTAAACTAAAAAAAAATCACGTTTTCAATCTTCTTATAAAGTCTTTCTCTACTGTCTTTGAAATTGTGTTAATTCCCATGTTTATAGTGTTATTTGATAGCTGCATAGTATCAATGTTCTTGGAATAGAGTACACCCCCTCCTAGATTAGGGTTCTGCCTGTGAGCGGTGGTGTTTATTTGTATAAAAAAATATATATATTAAATGGAAGGCCGAAATTTTCTTAGAAAATCTCTCCATTGGATATCATAGGATTAGATGATGTAGCTACTTTGGAAGGCAAATTATGTCTGCCGAGTAGTAGACGGACGCATAATAATGTGTGCCAGTTATAAAAATGAATTATACTAATTTTAGTGAAAATTTGAAAAAATGTGCGGCACCCCGGCACACACTGGCGGCACCCGCTTTGGGAAGCCCTGGTCTATTGTATATCTTCAAAATGCAAAATATTTAAAATGACTTTTTTAAAAAACATCACATTTATATAATATATATATTAATATATATAATATATATAATAATATATATATATTTTATATATATATATTAATATATATATTATATATATATATATATATATTTAGTATTATATATAGTTGTATTATATTATTATATATATAATTATATATTATTTCAAGCATATCCTTATTTGGACTTTATAATAGTTGCCATAGTTCAAAGCAGTGGAATCGAATCAGGTGAATGAATCTGTTCCGAGATGCCCTCTTTTTCGTGGGGGCGGATCGCACTAATTGGTTCTTCCTTGTACATTTGTTCTAACGGTGACGCTATGTCGATGGTTTCAAGTCCTTGGCGCGAGTGAAATTTTTCTTATTCCAAATTTGAATATTATCAGTATATTATGCACATGTCGGAGTTCCTTGACTATTGGTAGACTGCTCTGTAACTATATCTATTCTTCCATAAAACATGCTTAATTAACGTGTGTCCCCAGCAGGGGTATCCAATCAATTTCTTTCTTTTCTTCAAAATCACTTTCAAAGCGTGATTTTCGAAGCTGAAGATTTGAACTTTTCCGAGATTGCCTATCTTTTTCTGGGAGCGCGGATCGCACTAGGTGTTTAGGGGTTCCCGTTCATGCTAGACTCTATCTCATTGTCGAGTTGGTTTGAGTCGGCGCGATTGAAATTTTTCTTCATCTTTTGTTATAGCAAATTTGTCGCAAGATTATGTTGTGCAGTCAGAGTTCCTTGACTGTTGGTCGTTGTCCTCTGACCCGTGGATGAGATCCGGAAGAATTTGCCGTGTAGCGCCGCAGGCAAGGTTCCAACCGCCTCTTTTTATTGATGTTAAATAAATATTCGAGTTTCAAAGTAGTGAAATCGAAGAAGGAAATTTGTAAATTTCCGAGATTCTTCTTTTTTCTGTATGGAGACGGAGTCAATGATGTAAGCCTGTTACGATTACTTATACGCGACGCCTTGTCGGATGGTTCGGAGTCCTGCGGCGAGAGTGGAATTTGCTTTCTTCGTTTTATCATCGCAAATTTTGCGCAAAGTAAGCTATGATTAATATCTTATAGCACATGCTCAAAGTTCTCTGTAGTAGGACGAACTAACTAATATTGATTGGGATTGCATCCTGTAACACGCTCGAGAGCAGCGATATATTCACATAATATGGACACAGACGATGCGGTGCTATATGACGCATTGTAGGGTCGGAGCGTGAGATTGGTATATGACGAGGATATAGTGTAGGATTTTAAATAGTGTGATGCAGGTTTTAAAGATATGCACAGTCGACGATTGATATTCGCGAAACTAATGGAATGCACCAGGGACCACTTTGGGAGAAATCAATGTGTTACGATCAACAGGAGAATCTAGAATACTGTTACAATATAGGTTTGAGAATCGTTGAAAAAGTTGATCAGTTATATCGCGTTACTTTCGTCATTGGGGAGACTGCAGGAGTTCGTTTATCACACGTTTTGAATAAAGATGTTAGAGTTGCACGTCTCTATTATCTTAATAGTGTTTCTTATATCGTATTTCAAACCACCAGACACTCTGATTTGGATCTAATTGAAGTGGCGAGATCGTTCCCTGTCGGAGTATAAATTTATTTTCTTATAGTCTTATTACCCCATTTCAGGCTCCAATTTTGTCTCAATAAACTGTGTGATCATTTTGAATCCTCTCGTCTCCACTGTCGCGTGAAGTGGACTGGGTTTGGTTATGCTTCTGTAACCTAAAAAACACCCCCAGCAGAATGCCGTGTATACCCAGCAGGGGTTCCAAGCACCCCTTCTATGGATTAATATATACTAATATTAACATCTTTATGGGTGAATTTAATGAGTATTTGACTATTTTTACGTAAATATTTTAGAGCTACAGTGATATATTCATTTCGATAATTTTAGCTGTTTCTTAATTATATGAACCTGCTGCTATTAGAGTTTTATCTGTGTTTAAGTATTTTCACCAATAATCTGGCAGTTGGTAGTATAAGTAATGTT
>JABUQX010112102.1:7500-44827 GCA_015478945.1 Trachelipus rathkii | reverse complement strand
TCACTACTACAGTTGATATATATAAAAAATAAAAATGAGAAATAATATATCAACAATTATATAAATTAAATATTCACCCTAATTTATTTAAGACTTATTTTAGAGAGAATTTGATTTATGTTATATTGTGGAGGTGAACCAAAAATCACACCAAAAGAAACTATTAAAAATTATATGCTTGAAGCCCACAAGAAAAAAAAAAAACATAAAACAGTTGAGCATAAGTTTAAGAGTTGAAGCTTAAACAAAGATTATAGTAAGAATATATAATATATATTTTTAATTAATGAGAAAAAAAAAGAGATAAAAAAAATTAATAAACATTTTAAAACATCAACAAGTCTTATAGAATTAAGAAAAAAAGGACAATTGTTTCAAGTTATTTATTCAGAAAATGAACAAAATGCATTAGTTAACACTGATTACATTGCTATATCTTTTAACGTCTATTTAAGGCTACTGCTAGAAAGAGGTCCTGTCCATCTGGCGGTGAGTCTGAGATATAAAAAAAAAAAAAAAATTTTATTATTTTAGAGGAAGAGGAAAAAAATTTGAAAAATAGGAAAAATTCTGATAAAAAATATATAAAAATGCAAGAAAAACCTCTGAAAAAAAAAAAAAAATATTAAAACGAACTCCGTGAGAAGTACCACAAGCATGGCATTCCTTCGGGGAGAGAAGGATTCGCCAAGGTTCATATATCGAGACATTCGAACCCGAGACCTCTCACACACGAAGGAAAGCATGCATACCTACAACCCTGTTTAAGGGCATGAAACTTATATATATATTAAAATTATATAAAATGCAAAAAAAGGGGAAAAAATAGAAAATTATGTATGTATCAGAGAAAAGCTTTATTATTTAAAATTATTTTGGTTCATTATCGTCCACCGTCATTAAAGGTGAACGTAAATTTTTTATTAAAACTAAACGGAACTACTTTTTCCAAATATATTGAATTATTAGAATAATTTTTATATAAAAAATATTTGCCATTTAATTTAACACACACATAACTATGCTTTATATATAAAATAATAATAAATATATCATAATATAATAATATAATATAATAATATATATATATAATATGTATATATATAATAAATAACTAATAACAATATATATATATATATATATATATATATATATTAACTATTATATATATTAAATAACCTACATATAGTTATATATATATATATATATAATATAAATATATATATATAAAGTCAGAGGATAAACACTTTTACTAAAAAAGCAAATGAGGACAGAGGTTTCGACTAGTCTGCAGGCGATATTTGTTATTAGCTCTTTAAATTCATGAGACCTCTATCTAATTTAACTAATGACAACCATAGATCAATGATTTATATATATAAATAAGATGTAAACAGAAACAGTTCGACCAAGATAAATAAGAACGTTTCTTCTGAGATTCGAAACATCAAAAATTTATTCTCAGTGCAATAGCAATGTTCGATCCCAATGAAAACAATTATATTTATATTCTCTTACTTTATATATATAATATATTACTATATAATTATATAATATAATATATATATATATATATATTATATATTATATATATATATATAATTTATATATATATATATTATATATATATAATATTTAATAGATATATTATATATATATATATATAATATCATATATATATATATATTATATATGACTAATCATATATATAATTATATCACTATAATAAATAACTATATATATAATGTTACCAACTGCATTTAATGATAACGTACTATATGTTACAAAAAATAAACCACAATTCAACAGGCTGAAAAAAAGAGTCAAAACCCACACCAATTTAAACCAATAAAACAAACTACGAAAGATCTACAAAAAATTAACCACTAATACCAAAAAAATAAATAAAATCAAAAAAGAAAAAAAAATTACCCATGAATCTAAAATAAATAAAAAAAAAAATATAAGAAATTAATGAAAGCAGCTCAAACAGGTGGAGGTCAAACGGGTATCCCTCAGGGTGCTCCTACCATATTATATCAGACAATATCATATATAATCAGTATTATACAATTATCATAAATAATTATAAATATATATCACATTATAAATATACCATATTTATATTATATAATATACTATAATTATATATATAATATATACTATATATATATATAGCTACATATATTAATTAAACTAGCATACATTTACTATAAGATTGGATATATATAATTGTTTAAGAGAGTCTACGAAAATCTCCGTAGAAAAAAAAATGATATAATGTTAAATATATATAAATATAGAAACGGCCTCGTTTAAAAGATGGTCACTGAAATCTAACCCCAATCCTCCAAAATTTTCCACAGAAACAATCAAAATTATTACTCGATATGAGCTTCAGCAATGGAATTGAATCTTTTTATTTTCATCGTAAGAAGCTAAAATATGATTAAAAATCTGAGAATAATAATTAACTAAGAAATTTACAAACATTTATTGTTCGTTTAAATTTCTTAAAGGTTAGTGGTCGTTTAAAACTTAACAAGTGAGAATCCTATAGAGACCAATCACTACAATTTTTGAATTGAATAGTATTATTTAATTTGATTGGACATCGATAGGATCTTTCATTTTCAACAAAGAAAAATAATGAGTGCTCAAACTTGAAAAAAAAGCCAGGAGGAATGTAGAATTGCAGTACGCATTCATATGGATACCAAGACATTAAAACATTGGAACTTGAAAACACAAACTGGGACAACCTTAGGTACTCTATTATAGGAGGGCATAATTTTAATAAAAAAAAATATAAGAAAGATTTTCTTTTGTAGGATGGAATTCTTTTCTAAATGTAAAAAAAAACAAGTGGTTGGAAAATCGTATATAAAATTTAAAAGTTTAAAGAAATTAAGCAAAAAAGTGAATAGGTTATAAGTTTATTCTTTATTCTCCTTTACCCTTCAATTAGCACTACGCTTCGCCTCCATCCATTAGTTCTAACAGTACTGCTTAATCATATTAAAAATTGATGGTATGGTTAAAGATTCATGTTCAAATAATCAAGTACTGAGCCAATAAATATAGTATATATATTATATATATATATATATATTATATAATATATTATATAATATATATATATATATTATTTAATAAATTATATAACATAATCTTTAATATATATATATCATAATATTAATATATAATATAATATATAAATATATATAAAATGCTAGTTAAAAAACAAACTTCCAAGCATTTTTCCTATCTTATAGTCCCATATAATATATTATATATATATATATATAATATATATATTATATATATAATAATATTAGCTCACTATAATATATATATAATATTATATAATATTTTTACAGTTGTCACCACCACTCACGGGCAGAGCCCGATTCAAGAGGGGTTGCATGCCTCAGAAAAGTCTACAGCTTATACGTAAACTTACAGCAGTGAGCAAACGTGGAAACGCGGAGCTTTTTGAAAGGTAGGAAGCATATTAAAATTCTAACAGGCGAAACACAGCATGCTAGAGACATTCCACGACCAGGACGCGGATGGCAGGAAAGAACAGGTACGCACCAGGCCCACGCAGGCGCAAACTAGCCTGGAGCTTACCAATATCAAACCACAAAACTCATGTTGCGGAACACATGCACCCCTGATACTTACGAGGGCGACGTAAGCGTGGTCGAACGCGAGTGATAAACGTTACCCCGACGCACTGCCAGCTGCGGATTTACCCTATAGAAATGAGATAAAGGGCACAGCACGCGCCGCAAGAGTAGAGGGTCAAAAGTAACGTAGAAAGCTGTCAGAACAGTTCTATTAAGAACTTTTGCAAAAATCGAAACTAAACTCCTTACTCTGGCTTATGACATTTGAAATACTTTAATCAAAATACTGTTATAAATGTTATTATAATATTAGTATATTATAGATATAATACTAATAGAATTAACCAGATATACCATATAAATGTATATATATTTTAAATTTATTCAAAATTTCTTGGCTATATATAAAATTCAGAGTATAAACTATATAGTATAAGTTTATCATAAATTTTTAATATTTTTCACGTTAATAAAGGAAAACATTAAAAAAAATGTCTACATCGCATTGTTTTTTTTAAAATCATTTCAAAAAGGTTACAGATCAAATTCAAAAACAAAACTACACTGATTAATGAGAGTATTCGTATCTACGACAAACCAAAGGAATTAGCACCCCGATAAAATTATCTGTAGATGTACAATTAATTTAAAATATTTAAAAGGATAATGCGAATATATTTGCCTAGTTTGATTTCAACTTTATTAAAAACAAACTTAATATCTTTCAACAAACTCATGGAATGGAGAGTTAACAATACAATTTACAAACATAAACATTCAAATTTTTAACATTTTTTTTTAAAATAAACAGAAAAATACCGAAAGTAATCGTCATTACAAAATTGAAAGAAGAGACGATATAAAAAGATGCCGAAAATATCCCACGTGCAATATAAATAATAAAAATTTATAAATAAATGAAAAAATAAAAGTCATGATGAAGTAAAAAGTTAATTTAAAATAGAGAGAGCCACACCAACTGGCTTTTTATAAACACCAAGTGCAAATATATATCCACTAAAGTAATAAGCGAGGCTATGCAGACAATGAACACACCTAATACAAAAAGCGGAAGAACAAGAACATCTAGATGTAAGAAAAACAAAACCTATCACAATAAAAGCCTCAACAACCAACCAACCATAAAGAGATGACTTGTTGACAAAAAAAAATACTATTATATGTTATAAATTAAGAACACGAACAGTAATGGACAATTAAAATAACAAATCAATAAAATAATAACAATATATATATATTATAGTATATTATATATTAAAATTATATATAATATAAACATTAAAAATGTATAATTATTAACACGAAAGAATAATTATATAAAATACAACTCTTATAAATTACTAATCTAATAATATATATATATAAATTATACAGTATATATTATTAATTTAAATATTATATTAGAATACAATTATATATATTATATTATAATTATATTATTTGATATATGTATAGATACTAATGATAATGAATACGAGAAATAGAATCACAATACTTCTCAGGAGTAGCGAACTGAAATACACATACCTAATATACTATATAATCAAGTATGGCAAATACCCGTAGGTTTGCTTAAAGCCCTAATATATGTTATAGTAATGGTGTATAACTGTTAAAGTAGAGTGACGATCAGTATACATATATAATATAAATATACCTACTCCATATAATAAATTAACTATATCCACATAAGATAACAAAGAAATATATAACCCTTAAAACCCTAAACATCGAACAACAGTTCAACCTACTCATTAAATACAAGGATACATATGATATATATAAACTATATACATATATATATATCATGGAAATTATGTTTTAAACTACCAATAAAGGGTTAGCGGATTGTTGTAGACTCTAGTTAATTAATGGAAAAAAAAATTATTAGCGACAACCAATTAGGTACCGTATTGCGAAAAAGCGGCATAACTGAGCGAAGCAGAAAAAGTTGTTAATTTGAGGAAATTACGGAGAATTTCGATAAAAGCATGTACAAGTGGCGAAGCGTGGAAAAAGTTCGAAATTGAGTGAAATTACGATAGTGGAACTGACGAAACAGAAAAACAGTTGTGGATGTGAACTGCGGAATGTCTAACACGAGTTTGCGGTAATTGCGGAATTTGTGGTACAACATACGCATATTTGGTGGTATTATAACCTCAAGATATATATATATATATATATATACTATATAATATATATAATATTATAATATAGTATATATATATATATATATATATAGTTAATATATATAGTATATATCTATATATATATATATATAATATAGATATATATATATAGTATCATATACTATAATATATATATACTATATATAATATATATATATATATAGATAATATATATATAATATATATATATTATTCAAGATTTTATACCGCAACATTTAAAAAACCCTTATCTTGGTACGCAGTTTACGGCTCACCATATTTTTGCGCAAAAATCTGTATAATTCTCTTTTAGTTTTTAACATGAATTATGGAAAAATTAGTGAAAGTGACTGACAATGATCTTCAAGTGAAAATGATGATGATTAAAAAAGAATGCAAATAAACTATGACCAGTTATCTGAGGAAAATGGAAATTGAGAAAAGAAGGCTGAATATTGTAAGTGTGCATATGTGAATTGAATTTAATTACATTAATCTTGAAAAACTTGTCGTCTTCTCACGCGATCCATTCCTGAGTTTGGATTCCTTCAGAAGAAGGGTAGTTTAGATTTGTACAAATTGAAGTAGTTTACGTATTCCGGAAAAGAAAACTGTATTCAACGGTTTGTAAACACATTTAACACGTATAAATAATAAAAAAGTTACTTTCTTTGCCCTCGATATTCATAAAATGATAAAGAGATCCTCTCATAAAGATTTCAAACCGAAAAAATAACAAATGTATCGTGGTAAGTAAGTCACTTATCCGCCCTTACCCTTTCAGCCCCAAGATAACGATGAAGTTTTAGCTGGTGGTGATTTAAATAGCTTGTGTGTGGGAAATAGAAAATATTTTAGAATCTATAGTATATAGGTCAGGTCGGTATACGGTGATGGTCCCGATTCTCAAAATATATATAATCATAATAATATATATATATATAATATATATATAATATATATAGTATATATAAGTATATATATAATATATAACTATATATATATATATATGATATATATATTATTATATATATATATTAATAATATAATATTATTATTAATCATATAAATAATATATATATATAATATACTATATATATATATAATATATATATATATATAATATATATTATATTATGATATACTATATAATATATCAAATCTAATATATATAAAACTGTCCTCCCCAGGAAGGCGCTCATCATTCTAGGAAAAACCAGTGACCTGTCAGTGGGATCCCATCGAGAAAAGTTACCTGCTCTCGGGAAAAAACCTACACGCTGCATCAACATCCGCGCTAAGCGCGTGGCGCGAGTAGAAAAGTAGTTAAGCGTACATTGACGTATAGCGGGGAAAGTTATTTGCCCGCTGTAGTTAGTAGAATATCACAGCTATTACACTAACTGTAATCTTAATAACCGTAAACGATACGTGTGAGGTGCGAGTATATCGAAGCTATAGTATCATAAGGTACATAATAATAAATAGATAAACTATCGTAAAAAACATAAATAAAAATAATTAAAAAAAAATAGGGAGGGTAAAAAAAATAAAAAATAAATAATATATATAAATTAACAAAAATAAATATATAAATCAAAAAAAAAATATTATTATAACAATACTAATTACTTCATTTTATAATATTATATAAATAAATCTCTCATTAAAAACGATACTGCTTCGCAAATGATTCCGAAAAAATGTGGCCCAATTGTATAGAAAGCAGTAGTAGACTAAAGGACGTACGTGAATAAATCATGATTTACACAACCATTACTGCATCACTTAGATAAGATCGTATAAGAACAGATACGCAATAAGGTGACAGTGCAAACTAAGTTGTGAGCGGAATTAGTTTTAGTCATATGAGAGGTAGAGTATATGCTAAATTTACAGATAAAGAAGTGAGAAATAACTTGTATAATATTAACGTACGAGTGTAAGAGTGAGAGTTGATTAAATTTAGAGTTATACTCTGTAGCAGGTTATAGATGATACATAAATCAATTATGAGTTAACTGGTTAAACTAGGTGTACCCACGAACAATCCAGAAGGATGTAGATTGGTCGATTATTTGTATATAGAGGTAAAGATGAGATAAATGTAAATGATAAAATCATATAAAGCGATTATTGGATAAGTAAGTTAATATATAATTCCCTCAGATGTTTAAAATATAGAATGAAGATATACCTATTAAGTAAGCACTAATTAATGAGTAACTCATCTTTTAATAGCTAAAGAGAGAGGATCACAGAGTATTAAGATGACCCTTTATTATGTTATCCGTTAGTAGAGAATTATGAGAGATTACTTAAGTTTTTTTATCGTATCGTTATTTTAATGATAAAAAGGAAGAACCAATATAATACTAAGGTATTAAATTGGCTCGTAAAAATTGACTCGTAGCCGATATCGGAGATGACTGCAAGGATGATTTGTAAGAACCGACAAGACCACAATTGTACGTTTAGTAAAGGTAGAGCGATGTTGGATCAAATCACGTTACATTTGAATAACCAAATGATGAGAAAATGAGAGAGAAGAAGAATAAAATATAATATTATTGTGTTTAATGGACATTCTGCAACAGGGCAATTTATCGTGATATAGGATTAAAAATATATAGTGGCTTGAGCTTCCGTTTGATTTTATGGCATGTGTTAATGATATATGAGTATGTTTATAGCATCAGTAAGCTTTCTAGAAGATAGAAATACGAAAAGAGTATGATATCATTACAGGCCCCAATAAGTGAAGCGATGGCTGAAAAAAAAATAGGATTGAAGTGTTGGTCTTAATAATTGTATAGAGCGAGAGCTCGAACGATAGCAGGCGTAGAATGTATCTAATAAGTAGGATATCTCTTGCTATAAATCAACTAAGTGCTATATTGAGATAAAGGGCGATAATCAAAAGAAATAGAGTGACCCGTAAGGGGTGGAAGATGACTAGGACTGTAATAGAAATGATGCGAGATATAAAGGGAGAGGATGTGCGGGGTCTAAAAACATATTATTATAAGGAATGACCTCTATGGTTAAAGGAACTGTGCAGGAGATCTGGAAAGAAAGTTCTGAACGAATAGGGATGGGTCAAGAGGAGAAGCAGATATTGGCCAACGATGTGCGTCTGTAAAACAACGCACAGGCTATGAGACGAGATAAGACACTATCCTGCTATGGAGCATTATAGAGTAAAGACCACGTCAATACGGTGCGTGAAAGCTGAGAAGTAAAAGTACCGTCACCGTGTGATGTGATAGCTCACCGCCTCTACACCTAATGCGAGCTGAAGCGAACGAGTCAGTGTGTTTTGGATTCGTAATAATATAGTATGTGGATTATAGTGTCTCCTATGAAGGAAGGCGAACGGTAATGAGTTATGTCATGAGCCCGCTTGTAGTCAGAACAGCTTGGCCACTCGCACGCGCAAACTTGTGGTCTCTCGGTCATTCAATAGTTAACATTCTAATATGCAGGCAAACTGCTCATAACAAGGGACATAAGTAACTTTTGTCCGCTCTGTGCCAACTCACCTCAATGACATGTAAATGCAAAGTAATACTAAATAAATGAGTAAGTATAAATAGCTATTACTCAAAAGTATGCGCATCAGTAGTTCTTAAACATGAGATGAAAGTGATGTTTACAATATGTTGTTAAATGTAGATAGTTATATAATTATAACATAGACTCTGAGGCAATAAGAATAGTAATAATAAATATTCATAATAAGATATATACATACTGTGACAGTTAAGGATAATCTTAGAGGGTGATGTGTTTAGGTGGTACGATGAAAGAATTGATAAAAAATGAGTATAATTGAGAATGCAATTAAGTGACTGAGAAATTGTGTGAGCTATGTGATGAAGAGAGTACAATTGAAGAGGAGATAAATGGGAAAGCATACCTTGACGCCGCATCACTCGCTCGGCGAATCATGTGAAAAGCCAATGGCGGAATAAAGATAGATACGAGTATGAGATATATTAAGACAAGATTGCATAGTATTGAATGTGAATAGGTAGGACACTACGAACTGAGCTGTGTTGAATGAAGAAACGAAGAAAAATGGTTGGATCAGAGATCATAAAGTAAAGAACAGATACGCTGATAGGTAGGAGAATAGTAGTTAATGAGAATGTCAATGCTAGTGAATATGAAAGGAATGCCGATCTAATTGTGTCAAATGGTTACTTGTGTTTTTTGTGACGGAGGCGGAATATATAGCCGAACTTCATAGGCTCAATCCTGTCACCACAGAATGGTGCCATAAACCCTACTATTAGGACGAAATGACCATAGTATAGAATCGGTCACTCTTTCCCTGTATGCGTGTGCGTGTAGTTTCGTCTGCACCAATACTTGTAAAGCTCGACTAGGGTTGGATTTTTTGTGATGACGAGCGGTCTCACCAATAAGGTGGTTGCTCGTATAGTGTGCTTGGTGGCTTTCTTTTCTAATACTTGCTCGTCTAACTATGCATCTCTTTACACTTCTCCTGTATCCGGTGGCAATGAAAATAATAATCTGGCCACCAGCTTACCCCACCATTTTGAGTGGTGAGAAAAACGAGCAGTCTCGATGTATTCCTGAGTTGATCCCCATGATGGTGAGGGTATATAGTATATGTTATATATAATACGAGGTGTCATATAAGTCATTTACTCTAATTTATCAACATATTTACTTAATTAGATACGAACGTAATTAATCATTTATCAGTTTTATAATACATATAGTATTCAAAAAATTTATATTGTTTACTTTGATTCAATATCTGGATCTTTTAATGGTATATATATTATTATAGTTATATATTATCATTATATTTATATATTATATTTTTATTATTTTAATATTATAATATATTATAGTATATTAATAATATTATATATAATATTATATTATATATTAATATTAGTTTTATAATATAATTATTTATATTAAATATAATATAATATTAAAATAATATTAATAATTATATAATAAATATATATATAATAAAATTAATAATATAATATTATAAATAAGTATTAATAAATGTATATAAATATTAATATAATTATTAAGTAATAATATTATAATATATATAATTATATATATAAATATTATATATATATTATATAAAAGTAATACCAAGTAAAGGAAAGCATATCACTGAGGGAGAGTGAATGTGAAGTATTTAGGCTAGAGATGCCTAAGTAGTATAAAAAAGGTGCCATTAATAGTGAGCATGATGTAATGTGAGGTCAGTATTAGAGTTTTATGTGAGATAGTGAAGGGTATGTACCACTAGTGTGAGGTAGGAATTCATACGCAAGCTCAGGAGAACCAACTTCGGTGGATTTTGACTTAGCGGTAATTGAATACTCACTTAAGTGATCATCTAAAAGGTGAGGCGTGAGTTTGTAGCTGGGCTTTTACCTTTCGACTTGAGACGTCAATGTATCTTTTAGCATAAAACTTTTCGTTCCTAGTCACTACTAATGAATGCACCATGCCATACAGTTATATGTGAGTGAAGGAGTGATGATGAGAGATCTATATATTATATTATAATTATAATATTATTACACACTTAATACTAAATTAATTATTCTATATATTATATATTTTATTGAATCATCTCAAAATAAATTATTTACAAATTTAATTAATTTAAGAATATATATATTGATAATAAGATTTATAACTTTCAAAATAGTAGAGTTGGAATATCCTAGTGATAAATAATATATCTTATGCGGAAATTATTATTATCTATCTTATTAACTATTAATTAATTAATTTGTAAATCAAATAAATAAATTAAATAATATATTAAATTAATTACTCAATTATTAATATAAACTACAATAGATTCATTATCTATTGAGTCTCGATAATATTAAGGCAGTACTTTCTTTAATTTCATGTCAGGAATTATTTCTCTCATTAGTAATAATTATTATTTAACTTTTTTATGTATTATTATGTATAAATTATATGTGAGTGTTAAATTAAATTAAATAAAACAAATTAGATATATATAATAATTAAATTAATTTAATATTATTAATTATTATTATTATTTAATTTATTAAATTATTAGATATATTATTATTATATTATATACTTCATATAAATAAAATATTTTATAAATATATTTGATTAAGATTTTTATATTATTTGTAATTAATTTAGTATCTATCCCCTGTATAGGTAATCTATTATTTATATATTATTATTATTGATAATTATTATTATTAATAATATATTATTATATATTATATTATTTAATATATTAATTATTATTTATAAATTATTATATAATATATATTAATTTATTATATTATTTAATTGTATAATGATATTATTATTATAATTAATTATTAATATTATTATTTAATTATATATTAATTATTAATTATTATTGAATAATCTATTATATTATATTTCATTATTTAATTTATTTTGTATCAGTTTGTATTAGAATTATATAATTTAATTATTAATATAATATAATTATATTCATTATAATATTTATATTATAATTATTATTTATATGATTATTATATATTATTATATATTTACATTAATTAATTATATTTAATTGCATTAAATTATAGGCTAATTATTATATCACATACTATCTGCAATGCTAGTATTGACTGGACTTACACTCTCGAGCCGAATGTAGTTATACTCATCATGCTCTGGCTGCATCGTTCTCTCTACATCCCTCGTCTCAGCTGTGCGTGCTACGGGCTCGTACACATCATCATCCTCTCTCACTTCTCCACCACCCTACCCATCTCCTACCCTCACTAGAGCTGCCGTCGTCCTCTCGTCGTCTCCATCCCCCTCACCGCGAGATCTATCATCTATCGTATTCTAAGATCTCTGTTTTATCTTCACACCCGAGATAACGATGGGCTATCCTGACTTACATCTACTGAAGCCTTCTACTCAGTTGAAGTCTATCAAGAAGTCTCCAAGCTATGCCTATTGATAGCGTGATATGGTAATCTATCTCTATACGTGAGTATCCATTACAAAATACAATTATACATATAAATCACAATCACCTTATTACATATCTGAATACGGATTCAATCTCTTATCTATACTATCTTAAATCGATCTAAGTCTTATACCATCTTAATCACTATCTATCTAATCAAAATGATGATTATATTTTAATTATATCTGCTCTTCTAATCAACTTCAATATAATTATTAATAGCATCTTTTTTTTATTTTTTTTCTTTTTCTACACTGTCCTATCTAAAAATTTTACCAGGATTCCAAAAATGAATTCCGTTTCGCATGTAGCTATTGTAGTATTTTTTAAATAGCCATTTTTTTTTTACATTTTCCGCAACTACAAATTGTGCACACATCATTCCAGCCAAATGTAATTCCATCTTTCCCGTCCCAGCCCTGTGGTTACAGTTCTTTCAGCCAAGAATAATTGCAATCGAGATACGTTGGGTTTTAACACCTGCGAATTTCACATATATATATATACTATATAACTATAAAATATATACCTATACAGTACAAAGAAATGATACCATCATAAATGATACTAGCAAATCCAATCAAACTACATCAATTAACCCTCAAAATCACATAAATAACCTACCAAAACCGGTAATACATAGTCATGCATAAACCTCACACCCTAAACAATCTAAATACTAAACACAAACAACACATATCCCACAACACACACAACCAAACAGTTCACAACCACTCAACTCACACACGCCCCAAACTCCCCCGCCACGCAAAATCATCACAAACACCCCACGACAGACCTCACCAAACCCGGAACGCCGAGCCTCGATATCAAAAACAAAATTTTGCACATAGGTAGCATCTATGATACATAAAATAGATGTTTTCTAAGGTCGAAATGAATTTTTATTTACCTGTGTCTAGGCCGCGGCACGAAATTAGGTTCATAACGGTCTAGGTTTCAAGTAATAGAGTTAACGGTCTAGGTCAGGTCAGGTCAGGTCAGGAAAAAAAAAAATTTCATCGACTCTAATAATAATATATATTAATGTATCACTAAGAGGCTACCGCTGCCTCTATTTTTCTCTTCTGAATCGTGTTAGCTCCCCTCTCCGTGTGGGCGTTAAGTAACACTCGTTCAATAAATCATACTAATAATAAAATAAACACTATAATAATACTTTCTTACCTGAAAATGACTAAGATAATACTACCATACCATACATACTACTAAATATTAATATATAATATATATATATCATATTATATTATATATATCATATATATATATATATATATATAAATTATATATTATATATAATATACTGTATTGTATATTATAATGTATATGAGACTGTGATGGGGCCTATCTTACTAGTACGACCATGACCACCCCAACGCAACTACAAGACGGAAGCAAGAGACAGACGAACGATAATACGAAAGAAGAACATACCCACAACACCACTCACGCCCACAAATACATAAAATCACGACACCACACACGAAACCCCAACACCCCCGTCACACTGACTCCCACCTACACAGTCTAAAAACACACGATCATAAAACCAACACCGGACCACAGCCACACATCAAAAACACCCCGCACCCCCACAACACTCAACAACAATAACCAACACGAACATTAACACCACCACACGAAGAGCAACCACCGTTGACATTAAGCAAAAAGTTGCTCGGAGTCCGGCACACCCACACCACCAAACCCACCAACAACCCCACACGACGACAACAACCATGACGACAACTACCATACCGATATACACACGCTATATCCCACGCGACTGCCCATCCTAAAGCTCCCTACAACAAATCTCATCCCCACCCCCATAGACGTCACAAACCCCCAACCATCCTCAAAGAAACTCCACTATGACACAAAAACAACTCGATCCTACACAAACAACACACAACAATACCAACCAAACATCTCCCCACCCCCGCCCCTCAACGCCAGCTAGATAAGTAACTAATCACATGTCCACCACTATCGCTATCAACTCACGCATACTCACAATCACCCAATCACCTCTCTCGTGCTCATATTTTACCATCTCATCACATCCCTCCAGTACCAAACCCACATAGAAACTCCATCACACACCCACCTACTAGCCCTCCAACCCCTCCATCACACTCATCAGCTTCGGCACTGCAATCATCAATACTCTATCCTCAATCAATCCTCCTCACTCTCGCCCACAACCCACATCTCTCCCGACCGCCGCTCTCGCCTCCCCTTTCTCCCTCACATACCCCCGTCCACCTACAATCCCTCCACCTCCACCTCCGCACTTCCACCTCCCGACTCACCTTGAGGGACTCGCGTGCGCCAGCGCCCATACGTCCACTCCCGGTCCTCTGCACACTACACCCCCCTCCGCACACCTCGCCCCCACCGTACGCACCACCACCCCTCAGCACTCCATTTCCGATTTCTCCACCCGTGCCTACTCCCTCCACGACATCTTACTTCTTCCTTCGTCCCACCCATGACTTCCTAATCTCTTCTTTACCTTCTCTCTCCCGCCGCCCCCCTCCATGGAATATCGCATGACCGTCGCATACGCCATCTCTTTTAACCGCGTCAGACCTCTCCCCCCCTGCCCCCTATTCGCCTCCAATCTCTTCACGCCCTCCCGGCCCCTTCCAAGGCTTCCGGCACCTCTTGCCCAACTGCCTGCCCCCCACCCATCACGCCGTAGCGCGCCCCGACCCAGTCATCGTCCTGCATCCACCTCCCCTGTCTACCGCATCATATCGTCTACCACTTCTTTCGCCTGCTTGCCCTCTCTTCTCCCTTGGTGTGCCTCTCTCTTTTCCCCTCCGTTTTGATACCTCTCACATTGCCGATTTCCCCTTTACAACAATACAAATAAAACCAAACAGCCTTCCAGCACTTACCCTTACCCCTCCCGCCCCTCGCTCCCAGCGACTAGTAACAGCAAGACACTTCGTTCACCTGCCCCCTACACCCCGATAGCGTCAGCCGTCCCTATTCTCTGTAATCTCTTCCAGATTCTCTCCCGGTATATTTTCGTACCCCCGTATCCACCCTCCCACCCTTCCCTCGGCTCACCCCCCCACTGTCCCCACATCCCCCCACCCCCTGTCCGTCTACTTTCTTACCATCCCCCTTACCCTTCGTTTCCCCCTTTGTGTGCCCCGTTATACATACCCCACCCTATGTTCCTGGGCACGTCCCGCATCCGAAGCTCGTATTTTTTATTTCCTCGCTTCGCCGACCAGCCAAGCCTCACCGCCAAAAATATTATTGGGGACCCCCATCGCACTCCCAGCCTCCCACGCACCAGCCTAACATCTTCCCCCTGGCCACCCCGCTCGCCTCCCGGCCTACCAACGCACATCCGCCTCCCCTCCCTACATATCTCTCAAATCACATCTCTTCCTCTCTCATCAATCTCATCCTACATCTCTCAACTCAATCTCATCATACATCTCAAAAAACTCTCACACACACCTCAGTAAAACTTCAATCATAACGAATCTCTCAAAATCTCATCATACACTACAATACTCAATCATCATATCACAATCAACAATCTCAAAAAATCTCATACCTCATCGTCATCTCAATCTCTCGATCTCCTTTGTTGCTTTGCCCCCCGCTCCCCGCCCCACCTATGTACCATTCTTTTCGTGTATACGTCCACTCCTAGCATGGTAAAGCCCGTCCCCCGTATCTCCGCCCACCTCTGCCCTCTCTTCGAGCTGACAGTAACCATGATCGCCTTGCTATGCCTCTTCACAGCTTTTCCCGCTACACCATTGTTGCTGCCCTATATTGCACGCCGCGCTCACCCTTCATTGCATTAGTAGTCTGCCATTTGATTCCACAGCCGTCTCCAAATACTAACCTCACGTTCTTACCACCTTGTCTGCCACTCTTACCGGACGTCTTGCCCACTCCCCTCCCCCTTCCGCTCTTCCTTGTTCGTTACTTCCGCCGACTCGCACTTTGTTTCCTACGAACAGAAAACAACAACCAAAGACTTAACACATAAAATATGAAACAAAGCAAAGAAAGGAAGAAGTAAATAATTGCAAAATACCGCAATAAAAAAAAAAACAAACAAACACAAAAAAAAAAAAAAAAAAAAAAAAACAACACCAAGAAAAAAAAACAGAAAAAACACCAAAAAAACAAAAACATAAGAAACATACAAAACGAACACTGGAAAGAAAGAAACACCACAACGAACAAACGATACCATCAAAAAATCACGAGAATATTCTGATGAATTATTAAATAATTACTATATTAAAAAATATTTGCCAGTTATTAGCCATCCAATGCTTTTACTTATCTACATTTTTCGATATTTAGTTACGGCTATTATTTATATATTTTATATTCATATATACTATGCAGAAATAATAGTATATATCCTTACATATTATATGAAAATGATAACAAATACATCCTAATTATATATTTTATATAGATATATACCTATAACTAAATCAATATCCTTATACTTAATACCCATAATTATAAATTATCAAAATATATAAGTATTATATTATATAATTTAAAGCTCAGAGGTAAAAACACTTATTTACTTAAAAGCAAGAGGACCAAGGTTCGAGACTAGTCTGCAGGCGATATTTGTTATTAGCTCTTTAAATTCATGATACCTCTTGAAAATTTAACTAATGATCAGGATGATCAGTTGCATATATCTTATATACTTAAATAAATGCTAAACAGAAAACAGTTGCCGACAATGTATAACATAAAACGATATCTTCTGATTCGTACCATCAATTGTATTTCTTCAGTTGCAATAGGCAATGGTTCGACCCCAAATGAAAACAAGTATTTTATATTCTCTTTTTATATATAATTATATATATAAGTATATATTATATTTATAATCATATATATATATATATATATATATATAATATATTATGTATGCACTGATCTTATGTTTACAATAAAAATTCAACAGTTGAAAAAGATCAAAACCTCCAAACAATTCCCTAAAAAATAGAAGATCTAGAAAATTAACTATTATATAAAAAAAAAAAACTGAATGCAAAGAAAAAAAAATTAAATAAAATTTGAATAAACTTAAAAAAAAAGATAGAAAATAGAGAAACTTATATATAGAGAGGCAATATTAAATAGACAAGGATAGAAAAAAACCTATTATATATATATATATATATTATATATATATATATAGTTATAATATAACTATATATATATATATATAATATATATATATAATAATACTTATATATAAATATTATATATAATATAAAGGCCGTATAAAGGATGGTCAGAAAGTCTATGTTTGCTCCAAAATCTTTTCAAACAATCAAATTATTTTATGATGATATTAAGAATCTTTTTAATCTTATTTATAAACATTATATCTACAAACAGCTAATGACTAATTATATATTCAATTTGAAAATAATGAACATATTATTGGCTTTCGCTTTAAATTTCTTAAGTTTAGTGGTTGTTTAAACTTAAAAGGAGGAGATCTCTATAGGAGACGAATACTACGGAATTTTTTTAATAGATATTTTGATCAGCTTCTGTTATAATTTTCAACAAAGAAAAATTATGAGGTGCTCAAACCTTTGAAAAATATAACAGCAGGATTGAAGTTCTAATGCTATTCGCATCATATGGTAGTACAAGACATTAGAAAACTATTGGAATTTGATAACACAAACTGCAGGCGGCACCCGACCAGAATCTAACCTCTGTAGGCCCTCTTAACAATTTCAACGGAAGGCATAAATTTTAATAAAAAATATTATAGAAAAGATTTAAATAGTTTAGTACAGTAGATGAAAATTCTGCTTTCATAAAAAAACAAGTTGTGTTTGGAAAAATTCAATGGATTATTATCAAATATAAGTTTTTAAAGAAAATTACCTTGCACATATTCTTGACCGGCCTATTTCGAATGTCTCCTTACCCTACCATAGGCACTACCTTTACAGGGCCCTCCAATCACTTACGGTACGCTAACAGCTACTTTTAATTCATATTAAAAATGTGGATCGTTTCGGTCTTAAAAGATATTGGCTCAAAAATCAAAATATCTATATAATATTTATACTATATATATAATACAACCCTATATATAATAATATATATAAAAAACACACCACAAAATAACGGATATCTTTTATAAATGTTAACAGAAAAACAAAAAAAACTAACCCAACACCGCGCCCGCCAGTGCGCACGAAGCGCAACACATCCCTAACTCCGCTATTAATATTAACACCCAAAACCCACAAACACACACCCACCCACCCAAACAATCACCACGCTTCCCCTAACTATTTGGATTTAAGAAGAGGCGTTAGCATAATGATAAGCTTAATATCCTAATGAAAGAAAAACATTATAAGAAAAAGCAGTTTCAGTTTCCTGATAGATACTGTCATCAACACACAAACCACCACTCAACAACACAGCAACAACTACACCCCAACACACCACACCACACCCCAACACACACCAACCAACCACAACACGCAAACCACCCACAACCCAACACACCTCAACACCAACCCACCCCACAACCAAATACCAACAACACAACCACAAACACCCATACAAGGCACCCACACCCACACAACAACACACAACAACAAAACCACCAACCACAACAACCAACCACCACCCACCACCAAACTACCACACAACCAACCCTAACACAACCACTCCCACCACCAACAACAAACCCCCCACCCCAACACCACCCAAATAAAACACAAGACCCACACGTGAAACACGAAGCTCCCATTCCATCCGGACGAGATGGAAAATGACGAAAACAGAGTGAGCTTAACCTCACACCTTAACGTTCTGGCTGCTGGCTCTCCCCCAATTGCTCTCGGCACGGCTTCAATCGAGGATGTGGCGCGGGCATGGTATTCCAGGTGCCATCTCCTACCCTATCTTACCCACTATGCTCTGCTCTCACTGATGAGTCGTCTCTGATCATCCGCCCGACACATGAATAGAAAAAAAAAACGGAATTTTAGGCCGTAAACTAGCATGCCTCTTTACAGTAGGTCATAACTAATTGATATTGGAAAATTGATTTTACGTACGACCATTAATTTTTTTTTTCTTTACAAATTTTTATCAAAATCTTGTACATTTTCATAATTGGTACGATTATATTATGCCTTTTGGCACAAATTTGATCTACTTGTTCCCTTTACTCACAAAGATTTTAGATCGGAAATTTCCAGAATGTATTACGTATAGTATATTTTGACTAAATTAAATTATTATTGTTTTTTGTTAAAATATTTGCTAATTTATCAAAAAAAATTATATTTAATATATTTCGAATTTTTAATTTGTCACGTAAGCGCTTTTTGATTAAATAAAGTTGTTTTCTTTTTTTGTTAAAATACTTTTTGCTTAGTAATATTATAAAAAAAAATTATTTTTAATTAAATTTGAAAAAAAAGTGAAATACAAAAAAATTGCGATATTTCTTTATACCATATATTTTGCTTATTTATCAAAAAAAATTCAGCTTTTAAAATGTATTTCGAATATTAATACTGTCCAGCTAAGCAAATCGTCTTACATAGAAAATGGATTTATTTTTTAAATTTATTCTATTGGGAATATTTTTTTTTTCGTCCTTTTTCATCATAAGCATTAAAACAAATCAAATGACGTGCAACTCTTAGTCGATCACAAAGAGAGTTTTCGCTGCTAGGGTGTCATAGTTAATTTAAACGCACCACGAGGTACTTCTTAGGCGAACAGAACAATCAGAGAAATTCAAACGGAAATCGAATCTCGACAGCTCGCCGAATTGAATATCCAAACCCCAAGTATTTAACAGTAAGGGTGTTCAGCGTTTTCGAGAAAAACTGCCAAAAAATATTGAAGAAAAGCTAGGATATTTAGTTTCACCAGGCCTTTGCCACAAACGGAGCAAGTTTTTTGAAAATTCACGAGCTCTTGTCACTCTACGTTTGCTTTTTTTTTTTAAATAATGTTATACACTATTATTTTTCTCATGCTAATAAAAATTGTTTAAAATTTTTTTTTATTTTCATTTCTCTTTTATTAAAAGAAGCTAATGCCGCCACATCTTCGTGTCTAATTTTGATATTCGTGAGTTGATCATATAAATTTTGGTTAATAATCAAAACCGAACGTGTCTGGAATATAATTTGTGGAAAAAAAATTAAATTAAACTGGAATTATAAAGAACACTTTGAAAATTAACGTGGTGAAAAAATTCATAGGGTTCCTTCCCTGTTCGCGGCACGAAAATACGTTACTTTCGAAACTTCTCGGCGTGGAAATGGCCGGGAGCAAATAAATTTGTCGTTCCCCTAAGGCGAGTTTTTTCTCGAGGAAACCGAAAAAAAAGTTACGGAATCTAGGTCTTCCAGTAGCCGAGTAAGGTTGAGCGTGTTTTAACGAAGTGATAGATCGAAACTGCGGTCGCCTTTCACGATCCGTCGATCATTTTTTTCAAAGCGGCTTCGGATATCGTAAAACTAAAAGTATCTGGAAAGTGCTTATACACCCCTCATTACTTTCCGTGGGGTGTCGGGCCTTCTAAAGAACACTTTGAAATTTAACGTAAAAAAATCTCAAGTGTTCCTTCCCCCTTACGCTCCGATCAGGGCACCAAATAACGTTACTTTCGACTTCTCGAGAGTTGGGGCAAAATAAATTTTTCGTTCCCTAAGCGAGTTTTTCTCGAGGAAGCCAAAAAAAATTACAAAATCTTGGACTTTGCGTTGCCCTGTAAGGTTAAGCGTGTGGTAAAGAAGTAATAGATCGAAACTGCGGTCGCCTATCGCGATCCGTCGAGCATTTTTCGAAGCGGTTTCAATATCAAGAAACTAAAAGCAGCTGTATGGTGCTTAGACCCCCTTCGTTACTTTCCAAGGGTGTCGGGTCTTCTAAAGAACACTTTAAAAATTAACGTGAAAAAATCTCAAGAGTTTTCCCCTTAAGCTCCGATCGGGGCACGAAATGACGTTATTTTCGACTTCTCGGGAGTTGGGGCAAAATAATTTTTTCGTTCCCTAAGCGAGTTTTTGTCGAGAAAACCAATAAAATACTAATAGAATCTTGGACTTCGCGTTGCCGAGTAAAGTTAATCGTATGGTAACGAAGTAATAGATCCAAATTGCGTCGCCTAGCGTGATTCGTCGATCAGCTTTTGAAGATGCTTCGGATTTCGAGAAAATACTTTTTGTATTTTAAAATTATCGTAAATTCATGAATATCTTAAAATTGTAAAGGCATAAAAAATCGAAAATATTTTTATTGTTTTATAGATATTTATTACATTAACTATAAAGAAAGCAAATATAAATGAATGTTTTACGGGTGATCAATCAAAAATTATTGGTTTGAATAAAAAATGATAAAATGAATATAAATATAAAAATTGCTTACATTCATTACTTTTCAATGATAAGAATTTTTTATTTTTCTTAAATAAAACAATTTTTACGATAATATTGTTAATTATATTCTTTTTTTTTAACAATACACGATTGTAAATATATTTCGCCTTCGCTATTTCTTTCTTTCAAAATAGTTTTTATTTATCTAGAAATCGATGACGATATAATAAAAATAGCGCTACACACCATTTATATATAAAAAATATAACAATATACAAGCATAAATTTATTCCTTTTGATATAAAGAAATCCAAAATCTATCATACTCGGAATAACCAAAGAGATGGAAATAGCACAACGTAGTAAGCACCACAGTAATTTATTATTTCAACCTGCTAGGTCCTACAGTTTTGAATAAATAAACATGGCGGCAACACGTGGCAATAACCCAGGAATTTGAGATATCGTAAAACTAAAATCAGTCGTAGGGTCCGTAGGTACTCCTCATTAGTTTAACGGGGTACGGAGGGTTCCTGGGACAAGTTTCAAAATTTCCGGAAAAAAACCCTAAGTGTTCCCTTTTGCGTAAGGTGATGGAACAAAAAACCGTTCCCTTTATTATGGCTTTTTGCCAAAAATTTAAATTGATTGTTCCCTTTAAAAAAATTTTCCACCAGAAATAAAAAAAATAACGGAATTTAGGCCGTAAACTAGCATGCCTCCTTACAGTAGGTCATAACTAATTGATGGATTGAAATTGCATTTACGTATGACCATTATTTTTTTCTACGAATTTTTAAAATTTACAAGGTAACGTTCCCTTTAGTGCGATAACCCAGGAATAATTTGAATATCGTAAACTAAAATCACTCGTAGCCGTCCTTAGGGACTCCTCAATTAGTTTAAGGGGTACGGAGGTTCCTGGGACCAAGTGTCAAAATTTCCGAAAAAAAAACCTAAGTTCCCCCTTTGCGTAAGGTGGTGAAACAAAAAACCGTTCCCTTTATTATGGCTTTTCGCCAAAATTAAATTGATTGTTCCCTTTAGAAATTTTTCCACCAGAAATAAAAAAATAACACTTTTACCGTAAACTAGCATGCCTCCTTACATTAGGTCATAACTAATTGATGGATTGAAATTGCATTTACGTATGACCATATTTTTTTTTACGAATATTAAAATCACAGTAACGTTCCTTTTAGTGCATCATTATTATGCGTTTTGGCACAAATTTGATCTTCTTTTTCCCTTTACAAAGAATTTAGATCGGAAATTTCCAGAAGTGTACATATGCCATATATACAGGCTTATATTTTCAAAACTTGTATGCGACCAACAGTTGAAATTAAAGTATGCTTGTAGATCTTACTACGTCTGTACTATTTGTTACCCTTTGATATTTCTAAGTATGATAGATTTGATTTCTTACAACTATCGATTTTTCGGCTTCGTCTAAGTCTATAACTCATTCTCATTAAGCTTAGTCTAACTCATTCTCATTCGGTAGTTGATTCACTAATTAAGCCGAGGAAGCAAAATTGAATGAGAATGAGTTACAACTTTCGAGACTGAAAGCAAAATTGAATGACAATGAGTTACAGCCGAAAGCAAAATTAAATGAGAATGAGTTACAAATACTATCGATTTTTTTTGGCTTCTGCTAAGTCTATTTCATTCTCATTCGGTCGATTCACTAATTAAACCCAGGAAGCGAAATTGAATGAGAATGAGTTACAACTATCGACTTCTCGGCTTCGGCTAAGTCTAACTCATTCTCATTCGGTCGATTTCTCTTTTTTTAATGAAGATGCCATGTTGCCATTTTTATATATTCAAAACTGTGTGACCTGCAGCCCCTTACCTCACGTACAGGGAAAGATATTTTCCTTTAAAAATGGTAATTTGTTACTTTTTTTGAAAAATAAAATAAATATATCGGAACGGAAATGGCCAATTTGGTGCTAAAGAAATCAAAATCTATCATACCCGGAATAACCAAAGAGATAAAAATAGTACAACGTAGTAAGCACCACAGTAATTTATAATTTCAACCTGCTAGGTCTTACAGTTTTGAATATATAAACATGGCGGCAACACGTGGCAATAACCCAGGAATAATTTGAGATATCGTAAAACTAAAATCAGTCGTAGGGTCCTAAGGTACTCCTCATAAGTTTAAGGGGGTAAGGGGGGTTCCTGGGACAAGTTTCAAAATTTCCGGAAAAAAACCCTAAGTGCCCCTTTGCGTAAAGTGATGGAACAAAAAACCGTTCCCTTTATTATGGCTTTTGCCAAAAACTTAAATTGATTGTTCCCTTTAGAAATTTTTTCCACCAGAAATAAAAATAAATAACGGAATTTAGGCCGTAAACTAGCATGCCTCCTTACAGTAGGTCATAACTAATTGATAGATTAAAATTGCATTAACGATGACCATTATTTTTTTTCTACGAATTTTTAAAATCACAAGGTATCGTTCCTTTAAGTGCATCTTTATTATGGTTTTGGCACAAATTGATCTTCTGTTCCTTTACTACAAAGCGAATTTAGATCGAAATTTCCAGTAAGTTGCTAAAATATGCCAGAATATTGACAGGCTTATTTTTTTCAAACTTGTATGACCTAACAGGTTGAAATTAAAGTATGTTGTAAACTTTCCGATCTAAATTCTTTGTAAGTAAAGGGAACAAGAAGATCAAATTTTGGCCAAAACGCATACAAAATCGCACTAAAGGAACGTTACCTTGTGAATTTTAAAAATTCGTAGAAAAAAAATAATGTCATACCGAATCTAATTTCAATCTATCAATAGTATACCTACTGTAAGGAGATGCTATTACGCCTAAATTCCGTTATTTATTTAATTCTGGTGGAAACAAAATTCTAAGAACAATCAAATTTAATTTTGGCAAATATCATGAATAAAGGAACGTTTTTTTCCATCACTTCTACAGCAAAGCGCGCACTTAGGTTTTTTTCCGGAAATTTTGAACTTGTCCCAGGAACCCCCCTTACCCCTTAAACTTATGAGGAGTACCTAAGGCCTACGACTGATTTTAGTTTTACGATATCTCCAATTATTCCTGAGTTATTGAATACGGATAAAGTTCGGTTTATATATTCAAAACTGTAAAACCTAACGAGTTGAAATTATAAATTACTGCTGCCGTGCTACTACGTTGTTACTATTTTTATCCTTGTTATCCGGATGATAGATTTTATTTCTTTAGCACAAATTGGCCATTTCCTTCCATATATTATTTTATTTTCAAAAAAAAGTAACAAAATTACCATTTTAAAGGAAATATCTTTCCTTACGTTGATGTAAGGGGCTGCAGTCACACAGTTTGAATAATAAAAAATGGCAACATGACTTCATATAAAAGAAAGAGAAATCGACCCCGAATGAGAATGAGTTAGACTTAGCGGAAGCCGAAAAGTCGATAGTTGTAACTCATCTCATTCAATTCGCTTCTGCGTTTAATTAGTTAATCACCGAATGAGAATGAAATAACTTAGCAGAACCAAAAAAAATCGATATATCTTGTAACTCATTCTCATTAATTTGGCTTTCGCTGAAGCTCATTGTCATTCAATTTTGCTCCAGTCTCGAAAGTCTGTAACTCATTCTCATCAATTTTGCTTCTCGGGCTTAATAGTGAATCAACTACCGAATAGAATGAGTTAGACTAAGCTTAATGAGAAGAGTTATAGACTTAGACGGAATCCGAAAAACGATATGTAAAGAAAATCAAACTATCATACTCTAGAATAATCAAAAGGTACCAAATAGTACAACGTAGTAATCATCTACAACACTGTAATTTCAACCTGTTAGGTCATACAAGTTTGAAAATATAAGCCTGTTCAATATTATGCATCTTACACTCTGGAAATTTCGATCCTGTCTATAGATATCTTTGTAGAGTAAAACGGAACAAAAAGGATCAAATTGCTTGCCAAAACGTATAATAAAATCTTCATAAAGAACGTTACCTGTGAATTTTAAATATTTCGTAGAAAAAAAAATAAAGTCATACGTAATCTTGCAATTTTCAATCCATCAATTAGTTATGACCTACTGAAGGAGGCATGCTAGTTTACGGCCTAAATTCCGTTAATTTTTTTCATTCTGTGGAAAAATTCTAAAAGGGAACAAATCAATTTAAATTTTTGGCGAAAAGCCATAATAAAGCTGCTAACGGTTTTTGTACATTCACCTTACGCAAAGGAACACTTTAGGTTTTTTTCCGAAATTTTTGAAAACTTGTCCCAGGCAACCCTCCGTAACCCCCTTAAACTAATGAGGAGTACCTAAGGACGCTACGGAGTTTTTTTTGGATTTTAGTTTTACATATCTTCAAATATTCCTGGGTTACCCCACTAAAAGGGAACGTTTACCTTGTGAATTTAAAAATTCGCTAGAAAAAAATAATGTCTACGTAAATGCAATTTCAATCTATCAATAAGTTATGACCTACTGTAAGGAGGATGCTAATTTACGGCCTAAATTCCGTTATTTTTTTATTTCTGCGTGGAAAAAATTTCTAAAGGAAACAATCAATTTAAATTTTTGACAAAAAGCCATAAAAAAGGAAAAACGGTTTTTTTTCCATCACCTTACGCAAAAGGGAACACTTAGGGTTTTTTCCCGGAATATTGAAACTTGTCCCAGGAACCCTCCGTACCCCGTTAAACGAAGTACCTAAGGACCCCACGACTGATTTTAGTTTTACGATATCTCAAATTCCTGTTTTGCCGCCATGTTTATTTATTCAAAACTGTAGGACCTAGCAGGTTGAAATAATAAATTACTGTGGTGCTTACTACGTTGTGCTATTTCCATCTCTTTGGTTATTCCGAGTATGATAGATTTTGGATTTCTTTATATCAAAAGGAATAAATTTATGCTTGTATATTGTTATATTTTTTATATATAAATGGTGTGTAGCGCTATTTTTATTATATCGTCATCGATTTCTAGATAAATAAAAACTATTTTGAAAGAAAGAAATAGCGAAGGCGAAATATATTTACAATCGTGTATTGTTAAAAAAAAAGAATATAATTAACAATATTATCGTAAAAATTGTTTTATTTAAGAAAAATAAAAAATTCTTATCATTGAAAAGTAATGAATGTAAGCAATTTTTATATTTATATTCATTTTATCATTTTTTATTCAAACCAATAATTTTTGATTGATCACCCGTAAAACATTCATTTATATTTGCTTTCTTTATAGTTAATGTATTAAATATCTATAAAACAAAAAACAATAAAAATATTTTCGATTTTTTATGCCTTTACAATTTTAAGATATTCATGAATTTTCGATAATTTTAAAATACAAAAAGTATTTTCTCGAAATCCGAAGCATCTTCAAAAGCTGATCGACGAATCACGCTAGGCGACGCAATTTGGATCTATTACTTCGTTACCATACGATTAACTTTACTCGGCAACGCGAAGTCCAAGATTCTATTAGTATTTTATTGGTTTTCTCGACAAAAACTCGCTTAGGGAACGAAAAAATTATTTTGCCCCAACTCCCGAGAAGTCGAAAATAACGTCATTTTGTGCCCCGATCGGAGCTTAAGGGGAAAACTCTTGAGATTTTTTCACGTTAATTTTTAAAGTGTTCTTTAGAAGACCCGACACCCTTGGAAAGTAACGAAGGGGGTCTAAGCACCATACAGCTGCTTTTAGTTTCTTGATATTTGAAACCGCTTCGAAAAATGCTCGACGGATCGCGATAGGCGGAGATTGTTACTTCTAACCTTAATTGTGAATTCTAGGTCTCGGAAAGTTCTACCTTTCGAGATCATGGATAACCTTATATTGCAGCATCGAAAAAAACTCGCTTAGGGAACGAAAAAATTATTTTTCCCCAACTCTCGAGAAGTCGAAAGTAACGTTATTTGGTGCCCTGATCGGAGCGTAAGGGGGAAGGAACACTTGAGATTTTTTACGTTAAATTTCAAAGTGTTCTTTAGAAGGCCCGACACCCACACGGAAAGTAATGAGGGGTGTATAAGCACTTTCCAGATACTTTTAGTTTTACGATATCCGAAGCCGCTTCGAAAAAAATGATCGACGGATCGTGAAAGGCGACCGCAGTTTCGATCTATCACTTCGTTAAAACACGCTCAACCTTACTCGGCTACTGGAAGACCTAGATTCCGTAACTTTTTTTTCGGTTTCCTCGAGAAAAACTCGCTTAGGGAACGACAAATTATTTGGTCCCATTTCCCGAGAAGTCGAAAGTAACGTTATTTCGTGCCCCGAACAGGGAAGGAACCCTATGAATTTTTTCACGTTAATTTTCAAAGTGTTCTTTATATTCCAGTTTAATTTAATTTTTTTCCACAAATTATATTCCAGACACGTTCGTTTTGATTATTAACCAAAATTTATATGATCAACTCACGAGTATCAAAATTAGACACGAAGATGTGGCGGCATTAGCTTCTTTTAATAAAAGAGGAATGAAAATAAAAAAAAATTTTAAACAATTTTTATTAGCATGAGAAAAATAATAGTGTATAACATTATTTAAAAAAAAAAAGCAAACGTAGAGTGACAAGAGCTCGTGAATTTTCAAAAAACTTGCTCCGTTTGTGGCAAAGGCCTGGTGAAACTAAATATCCTAGCTTTTCTTCAATATTTTTTGGCAGTTTTTCTCGAAAACGCTGAACACCTTTACTGTTAAATACTTGGGGTTTGGATATTCAATTCGGCGAGCTGTCGAGATTCGATTTCCGTTTGATAGGGAACGAAAAATTTATTTTGCCCCAACTCTCGAGAAGTCGAAAGTAACGTTATTTGGTGCCCTGATCGGAGCGTAAGGGGGAAGGAACACTTGAGATTTTTTTACGTTAAATTTCAAAGTGTTCTTTAGAAGGCCCGACACCCCACGGAAAGTAATGAGGGGTGTATAAGCACTTTCCAGATACTTTTAGTTTTACGATATCCGAAGCCGATTCGAAAAAATGATCGACGGATCGTGAAAGGCGACCACAGTTTCGATCTATCACTTCGTTAAAACACGCTCAACCTTACTCGGCTACTGGAAGACCTAGATTCCGTAACTTTTTTTTCGGTTTCCTCGAGAAAAACTCGCTTAGGGAACGACAAATTATTTGGTCCCATTTCCCGAGAAGTCGAAAGTAACGTTATTTCGTGCCCCGAACAGGGAAGGAACCCTATGAATTTTTTCACGTTAATTTTCAAAGTGTTCTTTATATTCCAGTTTAATTTAATTTTTTTCCACAAATTATATTCCAGACACGTTCGTTTTGATTATTAACCAAAATTTATATGATCAACTCACGAGTATCAAAATTAGACACGAAGATGTGGCGGCATTAGCTTCTTTTAATAAAAGAGGAATGAAAATAAAAAAAATTTTAAACAATTTTTATTAGCATGAGAAAAATAATAGTGTATAACATTATTTAAAAAAAAAAAGCAAACGTAGAGTGACAAGAGCTCGTGAATTTTCAAAAAACTTGCTCCGTTTGTGGCAAAGGCCTGGTGAAACTAAATATCCTAGCTTTTCTTCAATATTTTTTGGCAGTTTTTCTCGAAAACGCTGAACACCTTTACTGTTAAATACTTGGGGTTTGGATATTCAATTCGGCGAGCTGTCGAGATTCGATTTCCGTTTGAATTTCTCTGATTGTTCTGTTCGCCTAAGAAGTACCTCGTGGTGCGTTTAAATTAACTATGACACCCTAGCAGCGAAAACTCTCTCTGTTATAGGCGAAAAGTGTCACGTCAGCTTGATTTGTTATGATTATTAAGCAAAAAGTAATTCGAAAAAAAAAATATTCCAATTTAATTAATTTAAAATAATCCATTGTTCTATTGTAATTCGATTTTGCTTAGCTGACATATTATATTCAAAATACATTTTAAAGCTTGAATTTTTTTGATTAATAAGCAAAACATATTGAAAAAAACAAATATCGCAATTTATTTAAATTTTGCTTAGTTGACAAATTAAATTAAAATATTTTTTTATACTATTACTAAGCAAAAAGTATTTTAACAAAAGCGAAAACAAGTTTATTTAATCAAAAAGCGCTTACGTGACAAATTAAATTCGAAATATATTAAATATAATTTTTTTTTGATTAGCAAGCAAAAAGTATTTTAACAAAAACAATAATAATTTTATTTAGTCAAATATCGCTTACGTATTACACTTCTGGAAATTTCCGATCTAAATTCTTTGTAAGTAAAGGGAACAAGTAGATCAAATTTGTGCCAAAAGGCATAATATAATCGCACTAAAGGGAACGTTACCTTGTGAATTTTAAAAATTCGTAGAAAAAAAAATAATGGTCGTACGTAAATGCAATTTCAATCTATCAATTAGTTATGACCTACTGTAAGGAGGCATGCTAGTTTACGGCCTAAATTCCGTTTTTTTTTTCTGGTGGAAAAAATTTCTAAAGGGAACGATCAATTTAAATTTTTGGCGAAAAGCCATAATAAAGGGAACGGTTTTTTGTTCCATCACCTTACGCAAAGGGGGAACACTTAGGGGTTTTTTCCGGAAATTTTGAAACTTGTCCCAGGAACCCCCCGTGCCCCCTTAAACTTATGAGGAGTACCTAAGGACCCTACGACTGATTTTAGTTTTACGATATCTCAAATTATTCCTGGGTTATTGCCACGTGTTGCCGCCATGTTTATATATTTAAAACTGTAAGACCTAGCAGGTTGAAATAATAAATTACTGTGGTGCATACTACGTTGTACTATTTCTATCTCTTTGGTTATTCCGACAATGATAGATTTTGGATTTCTTTAGCACCAAATTTGCCATTTCCGTTCCGATATATTTATTTTATTTATCAAAAAAAGTTACAAATTACCATTTTTAAAAGAAAATATCTTTCCCGGTACGTGAAGTAAGGGGCTGCAGGTCATACAGTTTTGAATATATAAACATGGCAACATGGCATCTTCATTAAAAAGAGTTGAAATCGACCGAATGAGAATGAGTTAGACTTAGCCGAAGCCGAGAAGTCGATAGTTGTGAAATCAAAATCTATCATACTTAGAATAATTAAAAGGTTACAATTTAGTTACCTCTAAAAAATATTATTCGTAGAAAACTGAATTTAAGGGAGACTAAATTTTAAAAAAATAATAATATATATAGTACACTTGCCTTCGAAAAAAAACTCGCTTAAGGAACGAAAAATTTATTTTGCAATATCTCCCGAGAAGTGAAAAGTTACGTTATTTTGTGCCCCGATCTAAGCGTAAGTGGGGACCTTTAAGATTTCTTTTACGTCGATATTTATATTAAGAATTGATATTCAGGTATTCACTTTTCAGTACTTGTTTATTTTTTTTTCTAAGCGTGTTATTTTCCCGAGAGAAACCCCCCAAAAAAATTACGAAATCTAAGTCTGTAAAGAATTGGTAAAAATCTGTTATTCACATATTGGATATTTTTTTTTCTTCGTTCTTAATTTTTCTTAAAGTTTTAATTAATTATCATCATCTGAAGCAAAAAATCGCTTAAAGCCTATAGAAAATGGGCGTCGTGCGTTTTTTTAATTATTTTTTGTTTAGTTACCTCTAAAAATTAATTTTTGTTGAAAACTGAATTTAAGGGAGATCGTTAAACGTTTTAAACTTTATTATAGTGACGTTTATTCTGTACCGTTTATAAGTCGAAGGTCTAAGTCAAAATTTAAAAAAAAATTCTCAAACTTTTCCCGAGGTTGACTTTTTGGAGAGCGATTTTGAATTAGACCTTTCGAGTCCGATGAAACGTCACTATTGGAACAATTATTACGCTTCATCGGAAACCGTTTTATACCCTTTCCAAAAGGGTCCTAAATCCCAAAATCGCTCTCCAAAAAGTCGACCTCGGAAAAAAAATTTGAAATTTTTTTTTTCAAATTTTAACTTATACTTTCCGAACTTAAGAACGGTACAGAATAAACGTCACTATAATAATAATTAATACGCTTAACGATAGTTCATCCCTGAAAATATTGCCGTTTGATCGTTCGAGGTCGTTTTTATGGTAATCGAGAAACGTCATTATATTATAGTGACGCCGTAGAGTAGTGACGCCGTAGAGGAAACCCGGCCTCAATTGATCCCCTTTCGAGGATCATCTCGGTAAGAACGAAACGTCACGATCGTATTTTGAGGAAAAAAACGAAAAGTTTACGGATAAAGTTAAATTTAAAGCTAGGGGGCATTTCGATCTTGGTTTGAAATTCCCTTTTCATTAAAGTTCGTAGCACAAAACTATAAAAAAAAAAAATATATATATATATATATATATATATATATATAATATATATATATATATATATATATATATATATATATATATATATATATATATATATATATATTTTAATATATAATATATATATATATATATATATATATATTATATATATATATATAATTATATATAATATATATATATTATATATAAATATATATAAATATATATATATTATATTATATTATAATATTATAATATTATTATTATTTTTTTTTAATTTAGTCTCCCTTAAATTCAAGTTTTCTTATGAAAAATAATTTAGAGATAACTAAAACACAAATTATTTATAAAAAATTATCAGAAACATATCAAACTTGATTCCAATTTTAAATTTTAAAAATTAACGTAAAAAAATATTAATGTACCCTCCTACGGTTCACTCGGGGCACGAAATAACGTTACTCTCTACTTTTCGGGAGATGGTGCAAAATAAATTTTTTGTTCCTTAAGCGAGTTTTTTTCCCGAGAGAAACCAAAAAAAATATAATTACGGAATCTAAGTCTTTAAAGAATTGCTAATAATAAGTTATTCACATATTGGATATTTATTTTTTCTTCGTTCTTAATTTTTCTTAAATTCTTAATTATTTATCATGATCTATACTATATTTATTTATATTAATTTTTTTTATAGTAAATTTAAAACTTCCATTTTCTACGATAAAAAATTATTAGGGGTAACTAAATTTAAAAAAAAAATAAAAAATTATTTTTTTTACGCCCATTTACCTCGGAAACGTCCTCGTCATATAGTGACGTTTCGTAAAAGCCCAAAATAAATAACTTTACGCGTTTAGAATCCATATTATACGCTTAGAACGTCGTTAAGCGTAATAATAGTTCCAATAGTGACGTTTCATCGGAACCGTTTATAACTCAAAAGGTCTAAATCAAATTCGCTCTCCAAAAAGTCGACCTCTGAAAAAATTGAAATTTTTTTTCTTCAAATTTTAACTTATACCTTCGACTTATAAACGGTACAGAATAAACGTCACTATAATAATAATTAATACGCTTAACGATAGTTCATCCCTGAAAATATTGCCGTTTTATCGTTCGAGGTCGTTTTTATGGTAATCGAGAAACGTCATTATATTATAGTGACGCCGTAGAGGAAACCCGGCCTCGATTGATCCCCTCTGAGGATCGTCTCGGTAATTACGAAACGTCACTATCGTATTTGGAGGAAAAAAACGAAAAGTTCACGGATAAAGTTATGATGAAAATTAGGAAAAATTAAGAACATAGAAAAAATAAACAATTAATGATAAGTGAATACCTGAATATCAATTCTTAATATAAATATCGACGTAAAGAATCTTAAAGGTCCCCACTTACGCTTCGATCGGGGGACAAAATAACGTAACTTTTACTTCTCGGGAGATGTTGCAAAATAATTTTTTCGTTTCTTAAGCGAGTTTTTTTTCGAGGGCAAGTGTACTTTATATATATATATATATATATATATATATATATATATATATAATATATATATATATATATATATATATATATATACTATATATAAATAATATATATATATATATATATATAATTATTATATATATATATATAATAATATATAATATATATATATATTATATAATATATATATATATATATAATATAATATAATTATATAATATATAATATATATATATATATATATATAATACTATATATTATATATATATAGTATAATATAATATATATATATATATATATATATATATATATATATATATATATATATATATATATATATATATATATATATATATATATATATATATATTATTATTTTTTTTTAATTTAGTCTCCCTTAAATTCATTTTTCTATGAAAAATAATTTTTTAGATGTAACTAAACACAAATTAATTATAAAAACTACGCACGACCCCCATTTCCTATAGGCTTTGAGCGATTTTTTGCTACACTTTAAAAATTAACGTAAAAAAATATTAAAGGTACCCTCCTACGGTTCACTCGGGGCACGAAATAACGTTACTCTCTACTTTTCGGGAGATGGTGCAAAATAAATTTTGTGTTCCTTAAGCGAGTTTTTTTCCCGAGAGAAACCAAAAAAAATATAATTACGGAATCTAAGTCTTTAAAGAATTGCTAATAATAAGTTATTCACATATTGGATATTTATTTTTTCTTCGTTCTTAATTTTTCTTAAATTCTTAATTATTTATCATGATCTATACTATATTTATTTATATTAATTTTTTTTTATAGTTTAGTCTCCCTTAAATTCCATTTTCTACGATAAAAAATTATTAGGGGTAACTAAATTAAAAAAAAATTAAAAATATTGCACGACGCCCATTTACCTCGGAAACGTCCTCGTCATATAGTGACGTTTCGTAAAAGCCCAAAATAAATGACTACGCGTTTAGAATCCATTTTTTACGCTTAGAACGTCGTTAAGCGTAATAATAGTTCCAATAGTGACGTTTCATCGGAACCGTTTATAACTCAAAAGGTCTAAATCAAAATCGCTCTCCAAAAAGTCGACCTCGGAAAAAATTGAAATTTTTTTTCTTCAAATTTTAACTTATACCTTCGACTTATAAACGGTACAGAATAAACGTCACTATAATAATAATTAATACGCTTAACGATAGTTCATCCCTGAAAATATTGCCGTTTGATCGTTCGAGGTCGTTTTTATGGCTAACGAGAAACGTCACTTATATTATAGTTGACGCCGTAAAAGTAGTGACGCCGTTAGAGGAAACCCGCCTCGATTGATCCCTTTCAGGATTCCCTCGGTAATATGAAAAACGGCACTATCGTATTTTGAGGAAAAAAACAAAAGTTCACGGATAAAGTTATGATGAAAATTAGGAAAAATTAAGAACATAGAAAAAATAAACAATTAATGATATGTGAATAAATATCAATTCCTAATATAAATATCGACGTAAAGAAATCTTAAAGGTCCCCACTTACGCTTCGATCGGGGCACAAAATAACGTAACTTTTTACTTCTCGGGAGATGTTGCAAAATAAATTTTTCGTTCCTTAAGCGAGTTTTTTTTTCGAGGGCAAGTATACTTTATATATATATATATATATATATATATATATATATATATATATATATATATATATTATATATATATATATATATATATATATATATATATATATATATTTATTCTCTTTTATATATATTTTTTTATATATATATATTATATATATATATATAATATATATATATATATATATATATATATATTATATATATATATATATTATATATATATATATATATATTATATAATATATTATATATATTATATATAATATATATATATATATATTAAAAAAAAATATATATATATATATATATATATATATTTTTTTAATTTAGTCTCCCTTAAATTCAGTTTTCTATGAAAAATAATTTTTAGAGGTAACTAAACAAAAATTAATTATAAAAACTACGCACGACCCCTATTTCCTATAGGCTTTGAGCGATTTTTTGCAGCACTTTAAAAATTAACGCAAAAAAAATATTAAAGGTACCCTCCTACGGTTCACTCGGGGCACGAAATAACGTTACTCTCTACTTTTCGGGAGATGGTGCAAAATAAATTTTTTGTTCCTTAAGCGAGTTTTTTTCCCGAGAGAAACCAAAAAAAAAATAATTACGGAATCTAAGTCTTTAAAGAATTACTAATAATAAGTTATTCACATATTGGATATTTATTTTTTCTTCGTTCTTAATTTTTCTTAAATTCTTAATTATTTATCATGATCTATACTAGTGGTTCTCAAACTTTTTTTTTATAGTTTAGTCTCCCTTAAATTCCATTTTCTACGATAAATAATTTTTAGGGGTAACTAAATTAAAAAAAATAATAAAAAATATTGCACGACGCCCATTTACCTCGGAAACGTCCTCGTCTTATAGTGACGTTTCGTAAAAGCCCAAAATAAATGACTCTACGCGTTTAGAATCCATATTATACGCTTAGAACGTCGTTAAGCGTAATAATAGTTCCAATAGTGACGTTTCATCGGAACCGTTTATAACTCAAAAGGTCTAAATCAAAATCGCTCTCCAAAAAGTCGACATCTGAAAAAATTGAAATTTTTTTTCTTCAAATTTTAACTTATACCTTCGGCTTATAAACGGTACAGAATAAACGTCACTATAATAATAATTAATACGCTTAACGATAGTTCATCCCTGAAAATATTGCAGTTTGATCGTTCTAGGTCGTTTTTTTGTTAAAGTCTAGAAAAAGTTTTTTATTTTAGGGTGAGGCCCAGACGGAAAACCCCGGCCTCGATTGATCCCCTCCGAGGATCGTCTCGGTAATTACGAAACGTCACTATCGTATTTTGAGGAAAAAAAAGAAAAGTTCACGGATAAAGTTATGATGAAAATTAGGAAAAATTAAGAACATAGAAAAAATAAACAATTAATGATATGTGAATACCCGAATATCAATTCTTAATATAAATATCGACGTAAAGAAATCTTAAAGGTCCCCACTTACGCTTCGATCGGGGGACAAAATAACGTAACTTTTTACTTCTCGGGAGATGTTGCAAAATAAATTTTTCGTTTCTTAAGCGAGTTTTTTTTCGAGGGCAAGTGTACTTTATATATATATATATATATATATATATATATATATATATATATATATATATTATTTTATACAATATATATATATATATATATATATATATATATATATATATATATATATATA
>JABUQX010112101.1:0-14078 GCA_015478945.1 Trachelipus rathkii | reverse complement strand
GAAATGTCCGAACGAACTTATAGTTCAAAAAGACGAAATGTCCGAACGGACCTAAAGTTCAAAAAGACGAAGATGCTTAACAAACTTATAGTTCAAAAAGACGAAATGTCCGAACTGACTTATAGTTTCAAAAAAGACGAATGTTCCGAAACGAACTTATAGTTGTCAAAAAGAACGAAATGTCCGAACGACTTTTATAGTTCAAAAAGACGAAATGTCCGAACGGACAATAGTTCAAAAGACGAAATGTCCGAACGGACTTTTGAGTTCAAAAAGACGAAATGTCCGAACGGACTAATATTCAAAAAGACGTAATGTCCGAACGGACTTATAGTTCAAAAAAGACGAAATTGTCCGAACTTACTTATAGCTTCAAAAGAAGAAATTGTCCGAACGGAACTTTATTCAAAAAAAGACGAAATGTTCTTAACGGACTTATTAGTTCAAAAAAACGGAAATGTCCGAACGGACTTTTAAGTTCAAAAAGAACAAATGTCCGAACGGACTTATAGTTCAAAAGACGAAATGTCCGACGGACTTCTAGTTCAAAAAGACGAAATGTCTGAACGGACTTATAGTTGCAAAAAGACGAAATGTCCGAACGGACTTATAGTTAAAAAGACGAAATGTCCGAACGACTTATTGTTCAAAAAGACGAAATGTCCGAACGGACTAATAGTTCAAAAAAGACGAAATGTCCGAACGATTATAGTTCAAAAAGACGAATTGTCCGAACGGATTTATAGTTCAAAAAGACGAAATGCCGAACGGACTTATAGTTCAAAAAAGACGACAAAATGTCCGAACGGACTTATAGTTCCAAAAGACAAATGTCCGAACGGACGTATAGTTCAAAAAGACGAAAATGGCCGAACGGACTTATAGTTCAAAAAGACGAAATATCCGAACGGACTTATTGTTCAAAAAAGACGAAAAGTCCGAACGGACTTATAGTTCAAAAGACGAAATGTCCGAACAGACTTAGTTCAAAAAGACAAAATGTCCGAACGGACTTATAGTTTCAAAAAGATTGAAGTGTCCGAACGGGGACCTATAGTTTCAAAAAGACGGAAATGGTGGAAACGACTTATAGTTCAAAAGACGAAATGTCCGACGGACGTATAGTTCAAAAAGACGAAATATCGAATGGACTTATAGTTCAAAAGACGAAATGTCCGAACAGGCTTTATAGTTCAAAAAAGACGAAATGTCCGAACGGGCTTATAGTTCAAAAAGACGAAATGGCCGAACGGACTTATAGTTCAAAAGGACGAAATGTCCGAAGGACCTATAGTTCAAAAAAGACGAAATGTCTTAACGGGATTATAGTTCACAAAAAGACGAAACTGTCCGAAACGGACTTATAGAAATTTCAAAAAGATAGAAGTGTCCGAACGGACCTATAGTTCAAAAAGACGAAATGTGGAACGACTTATAGTTTCAAAAGACGAAAATGTCCGGACGACTTGAAGTTCAAAAAGACGAAAGATCCCGAACGGACTTTATTAGTTCAAAAAGGACTCAAAATGTCCGAAACGGACTTTAGTTCAAAAAGACGAAATTGTCCGCAAACGGCTTATAGTTCAAAAAGGACGAATGCTCGAACGGACTTATAGTCAAAAAAGACGAAATGTCCAAACGGACTTATAGTTCAAAAGACGAAATGTCGAACTGACTTATAGTTTCAAAAAAACGAAATGTCCGAACGGGACTTATAGTTCAAAAAAGACAAAATGTCCGAACGGACTTATAGTTCAAAAAGACGAAATGTCCGAACGGACTTATAGTTCAAAAAGACGAAATGTCCGAACGGACTTATAGTTCAAAAGGACGAAATGTCCGAACGGACTTATAGTTCAAAAAGATGAAATGTCCGAACGGACTTATAGTTTAAAAAGACGAAATGTCCGAACGGACTTATAGTTCAAAAAGACGAAATGTCGAACGGACTTATAGTTCACAAAGACGAAATGTCCGAACGGACTTATAGTTCCAAAAGACAAATGTCCGAACGGACTTTATTTCAAAAGACGAAATGTCCGAACGGACTTATAGTTCAAAAGACGAAATGTCCGAACAGAACTTATAGTTCAAAAATACGAAATGTCCGAACGGACGTATAGTCAAAAAGACGAAATGTCCGAACGGATTTATAGTTCAAAAAAGACGAAATTTCCGAACGGACTTATAGTTCATAAAGACGAAATGTCCGAACGGACAAATATTCAAAAAGACGAAATGTCCGACGGACAAATAGTTCAAAAAAGACCAAATGTTCGAACGGACTTATAGTTCAAAAACACGAAATGCCGAACGGATTATAGTTCAAAAGACGAAAGTGTCCGACGGACTGTATTAGTCAAAAAGACGAAATGTGGAAAGCGGGACTTTATAGTTCAAAAAGAAGAATGTCCGAACGCGAACTTATAGTTTCAAAAAAAGACGAAATGTTCCGAACGGACTTATAGTTCAAAAAGACGAAATGTAAGAACTTTTAGTTCAAAAAGACGAAATGTCTTAACGGACTATAGTCAAAAAAGACGAAATGTCCGAACGGACTTATAGTTCAAAAAGACGGAAATGCAAACGGACAAATAGTTCAAAAGACCAAATGTCCGAACGGCAAATAGTTCAAAAGACCAAATGTCCGAACGGACTTATTCAAAAAGAGGAAATGTCCGAACGGACAAATAGTCAAAAAAGACACCAAATGTCCGAAAGGACAAATAGTTCAAAAGACGAAATGTCCGAAGAACAAATGGTTCAAAAAGACCAAATGTCGACAGGCCTTATAGTTCAAAAAGACGAAAAGTCCGCAAACGGACTTATAGTTTAAAAAGGAAGAAATGTCCGAACGGACTTATAGTTCAAAAAGACGAAATGTCCGAACAGATTAGTTCAAAAAAGACGAAATGTCCGAACGGACTTATAGTTTCAAAAAGACGAAATGTGGAAACGGGACTTATTGTCAAAAAGAACGAAATTCCGGGACCGACTTGAGTTTCAAAAGACGAAAGTGTCCGAACGGACTATAGTTTTCAAAAAGACGAAATGTCCGAAACGGACTTATAGTTCAAAACGACGAAATGTCCGAACGGACAAATAGTCAAAAAGACGAAATGTCCGAACGGACTTATAGTTAAAAAAAACGAAATGTCCGACGGACTTATATTTCAAAAAGACGAAATGTCCGAACAGATTTATATTTCAAAAAGACGAAATGTCTGAAAGACTTATTGTTCAAAAAGACGAAGTTGTCCGAACGGATACTTTTAATTTTCAAAAAAGACGAAATGTGGGAAACGGATTATAGTTCAAAAGACGAAATGTCCGACGGACTTATAGTTCAAAAGGACGAAATGCGAACGGACTTAGTAGTCAAAATACGAAATGTTCCGAACGGACTTTATAGTCAAAAAGACCGAAATGTCCGAACGACTTATAGTTCAAAAGACGAAATATCCGAACGGACTTTTATATTTCAAAAAGACGAAATGTCCGGACTGGACTTAATAGTTCAAAAAGACGAAATGTCCCGAACGGACTTATTGTTCAAAAAGACGAAATGTCCGAACGGACTTATAGTTCAAAAAAGATGAAGTGTCGAACGGACCTATAGTCAAAAAGGACGAAATGTCCGAACGGACTTTTAGTTCAAAAAGACGAAATGTCCGGACGGACTGAGAGTTCAAAAAAGGACGAAATACCGAAACACATTTAGTTCAAAAAGACGAAAAATGTCGAACGGACTTTATTGTTTCAAAGATCTCTGATAATCTCCTTCTCTAATTTTCATTTCTCTAAAAAGACGAATGTCCGAAACGGATTATAGTTCAAAAAGACGAAGTCCGAACGGACCTATAGTTCAAAAAGACGAAATGTCTTAACGGACTTATAGTTCAAAAAGACGAAATGTCCGAACGGACTTATAGTTCAAAAAGACGAAATGTCCGAACGGACAAATAGTTCCAAAAGACGGAAATGTCCGAACGGACTTTAATTTCAAAAAGACGAAATGTCCGAAAGGAACTTATAGTTCAAAAAAGACGAAATGTCCGAACGGCTTATAGTTCACAAAGACGAAATGTCTTAACGGACTTATAGTTTCAAAAAAGACGAAATGTCCCGAAACGGACTTTTAGTTTTCAAAAAGACAAATGTCGAACGGACTTATATGTTCAAAAAAGACGAAAATGTCGAACAAGACTTATAGTTTCAAAAAGACGAAAATGTCCGAACGGACTTTAGTTCAAAAAGACGAAATGTCCGAACGGACTTTTAGTTCAAAAAGACGAAATTTCCGAACGGACTTATAGTTCAAAAAGAGACAAATGTCCGAACGGACTTATAGTTCTAAAAACACGAAATGTCCGAACGGAACAAATAGTTCAAAAAGACGAAATGTCGAACGTACTTATTAGTTCAAAAACACGAATGTCCGACGGATTATAGTCAAAAAGACGAAAGGGTGTCGACGGGACTTATAGTTCAAAAAGACGGAAATGTCGAAGGGACTTATAGTTCAAAAAGAAGAAATGTCCGAACGGGACTTTTAGTTCAAAAAGACGAAATGTCCGAACGGACTTATAGTTCAAAAAGACGAAATGTCCGAACGGAAAAATAGTAGTTCAAAAAAGACGAAATGTCTTAACGGACTTATAGTACAAAAAACGAAATGTCCGAACGGATTTATAGTTCAAAAAGACGAAATGTCCAAACGGACCCTATAGTTTCAAAAAAGACCAAATGTCGAACGGACTTATAGTTTCAAAAAGACCAAATGGTCCAACGGACTTATAGAGTCAAAAAGACGAAAGTCGACACGGGACAAATGTTCAAAAAGAACCAAAGTTCCGAAAAGGACAAATAGTTCAAAAAGACGAAATGTACGAACAGACAAATAGTTCAAAAAGACAAATATGTCCGAACAGACTTATAGTTCAAAAAGACGAAATGTCCGAGCGGACTTTTATAGTTTAAAAAGAAGAAATGTCCGAACGGAATAGTTCAAAAAGACGAAATGTCTGAACGGACTATAGTTTAAAAAGAAGAAATGTCCGAACGGACTTATAGTTAAAAAAAGACGAGAATTTCTTAACGGACTTATAGGTTCAAAAGCGAATGCTCCGAACGACTTATAATTTCAAAAAAGACGGAAAATGTGCGAACGGCTTTAGTTCAAAAAGACGGAAATGTACCGACGGACTTCAGTTAAAAAAAAGATAAAATGTCCGAACGGACTTATAGTTCAAAAAAGACGAAATGTCCGAACGGATTTAAATCAAAAAGACGAAATGTCCGAACGTACTTATAGTTCAAAAAAGACGAAATGTCTTAACGGACCTATAGTTCAAAAAGACGAAATGTGGCAACGGACTTATAGTTCAAAAGACGAAATGTCCGAAACGGACTTATAGCTTCAAAAAGACGAAATGTCCGAACGAACTTATAGTTCAAAAAGACGAAATTTCCGAACGACTTATAGTTCAAAAGACGAAATGTCCGAAGGAAAAATAGTTCAAAAAGACGAAAATGCCCGAAACGGACAATAGTTCAAAAAGACGAAATGTCCGAACAGGACTTATAGTTCAAAAAACGAAATGTCCGAACGTTACTTATAGTTCAAAAAGAAGAAATGTCCGAACGGGACTTATAGTTCAAAAAGACCGGAAATGTCCGAACGGACTTATAGCTCAAAAAGACGAAATGTCCGAACGGACTTATAGTTCAAAAAGACGAAATGTCCGAACGGACTTATAGTTCAAAAAGACGAAATGTAGGAACGGCTTATAGTTCAAAAATACGAAATGTCCGAACGGACTTATAGTTCAAAAAGACGAAATGTCCGAACGGACTTATAGTTCTAAAAGACGAAATGTCCGAACGGGCTTATAGTTCAAAGACAAAAATATCGACGGACTTATAGTTCAAAAGGACGAAATGTCCGAACGGATTTATAAGTTCAAAAAGACGAAATGTCGAACGAACAAATAGTTCAAAAAGACCAAATGTACGAACGGACTTATAGTTCAAAAAGACGAAATGTCCGAACGGACTTATAGTTCAAAAAGACGAAATGTCCGAACGGACTTATAGTTCAAAAAGACGAAATGTCCGAACGGACTTATAGTTCAAAAAGACGAAATGTCCGAACGGACCTAAAGTTCAAAAAGACGAAATGTCTTAACGAACTTATAGTTCAAAAAGACGAAATGTCCGAACGGACTTATAGTTCAAAAAGACGAAATGTCCGAACGAACTTATAGTTCAAAAAGACGAAATGTCCGAACGGACTTATAAAAAGACGAAAAGTCCGAACGGACAAATAGGTTCAAAAAAGACGAAATGTCCGACCGGACTTATTAGTTCAAAAGGACGAAATGTCCGAACGGACTTCTAGTTCAAAAAGACAATGTCCGAACGGACTTATAGTTCAAAAAGACGAAATGTCCGAACTTACTTATAGTTCAAAAAGAAGAAATGTCCGAACGGACTTATATTTCAAAAAGACGAAATGTCTTAACGGACTTATAGTTCAAAAAACGAAATGTCCGAACGGACTTATAGTTCAAAAAGACGAAATGTCCGAACGGACTTATAGTTCAAAAGACGAAAGGTCCAAAACGGACTTCTAGTTTCAAAAAAGGACGAAATGGTCCGAACGGATTTATAGTTCAAAAAGACGAAATGTCCGAACGGACTTATAGTAAAAAGACCGAAATGTCGAACGGACTATAAGTTCAAAAAGACGAAATTGTTCGAACGGAAAATAGTTCCAAAGAAGACGAAAGTCCGAACGGACTTATAGTTCAAAAACACGAAATGTCCGAACGGACATAGTTCAAAAAGACGAAGTGTCCGAACGTACTTATAGTTCAAAAAGACGAAATGTCTTAACGGACTTATAGTACAAAAAGACGAAAACTGTCCTGAACGGACTTTATAGTTCAAGACGAAATGTCCAAACGACGACCGTATAGTTCAAAAAGACCAAATGTCCGAACGGACTTATAGTTCAAAAAGACCAAATGTCCGAACGGACTTATAGTTCAAAAAGACGAAATGTCCGAACGGACAAATAGTTCAATAAGACCCAAATGTCCTTAAAGGGAACAAATAGTTCAAAGACGAAAATGTCCGGAAAGTGGACAAAAGTAGTTCAAAGACCAAATGGTCCGAACAGACTTATAGTTCAAAAAGACGAAAATGTCCGACCAGACTTATAGTTTAAAAAGAAGAAATGTCCGAACGGACATAGGTTCAAAAAGACGAAATGTCCGAACGGACTTATAGTTTAAAAAGAAGAAATGTCCGAACGGACTTATAGTTCAAAAAGACGAAATGTCCGAACGGACTTATAGTTCAAAAGACGAAATGTCCGAACGGACTTATAATTCAAAAAGACGAAATGTCCGAACGGACTTTTAGTTCAAAAAGACGAAATGTCCGAACGGACTTCTAGTTCAAAAAGACAAAATGTCCGAACGGACTTATAGTTCAAAAAGACGAAATGTCCGAACGGACTTATAGTTCAAAAAAACGAAATGTCCGAACGTACTTATAGTTCAAAAAGACGAAATGTCCGAACGGACTTATAGTTCAAAAAGACGAAATGTCCGAACGGACTTATAGTTCAAAAAGACGAAATGTCCGAACGGACTTATAGTTCAAAAGACGAAATGTCCAAACGGACTTATAGTTCAAAAAGACGAAATGTCCAAACGGACTTATAGTTCAAAAATACGAAATGTCCGAACCGACTTATAGTTCAAAAAGACGAAATGTCCGAACGAACTTATAGTTCAAAAAGACGAAATGTCCGAACGGACAAATAGTCAAAAAGACGAAATGTCCGAACGAACTTATTATATTTCAAAAAGACGAAATGTCCGAACGGACTTATAGTTAAAAAAGACGAAATGTCGAACGGATTTATAGTTCAAAAAGACGAAATTCCGAACAAGACTATAGTTCAAAAAGAACACGAAATGGTCTGAAAGACTTATTGGTTCAAAAGACGAATGTCCGAAACGGACTTAAATCAAAAGACGAAAAATGTTGGAAACGGACTTATAGTTTCAAAAAGCGAAATGTCCGGACGGACTTATAGTTCAAAAGACGAAATGTCCGAAGGACAAATAGTCAAAAAGACGAAATGTCCGAACGGACTATAGTTCAAAAAAGACGAAATGTCCGAACCGGACTTATAGTTCAAAAAGAAGAAATGTCCGAACGGACTTATAGTTCAAAAAGAGGAAATGTCCGAACGGACAACAAATAGTCAAAAAGACGAAATGTCCGAACGGCCTTTTAGTTCAAAAAGACGAAATGTTCCGAACGGACTTATAGTTTCAAATACGAAATGTCCGAACCGGACTTATAGTTTTCAAAAAGACCGAAATGTCCGAACGGGACTATAGTTCAAAAAGACGAAATATCGAACGGACTTATTGTTCAAAAAAGACGAAGTGTCCGAACGGACTTATAGGTTTCAAAAAGAGCGAAATGTCCGAACAGACTTATAGTTCAAAAAGACCAAATGTCGGAACGGACTTATAGTTCAAAAAACGAAATGTCCGAACGGACCTATAGTTCAAAAAGACGAAATTTTCGGAACGGACTTATAGTTCAAAAAGACGAAGATTTCCGGACGGAACTTAATAGTTCAAAAAAGGACGAAAAGCCGACGGACTTATAGCTTCCAAAAAGAGAAATGTCCGGAAACGACTTATAGTTTCAAAAAGACGAAATGTCCGAAAGGACTTACAGTTCAAAAAGACGAAATGTCCGAACGGGATTTATAGTTCAAAAAGACGAAAAGTGTCCGAACGGACTTATATTTCAAAAAGACGAAATGTCCAAACGGGACTTATAGTTCAAAAAACGAAATGTCCGAACCGGACTTATAGTTCAAAAGACGAAATGTCCGAACGGACAAATGGTCAAAAAAAGACGAAATGTCCGAACGGGCTAAATAGTCAAAAAGACGAAATGTCTTAACGGACTTATAGTTCAAAAACGAAATTTCCGAACGGACTTATAGTTCAAAAAGACGAATTGTCCGAAGAACGTACCTTTAGTTCAAAAAGACGAAATGTCCGAACGGACTTAGAGACCGATTAGACGAAAAGTCCGAAATTCAACCTCTCAAGAAAGTGTGAAAACCACGAAATGTACGAAAAGACTTATAGCTTGTGTATGACGAAATGTCTTTAACGGACTTATAGCTTCAAAAGACGAAAGTCCGAACGGACTTAGTTCAAAAAGACGAAATGGTCCGAACGGACTTTATAGTTCAAAAAAAGACAAATGTCCGACAGACTTATAGTTCAAAAAAAGGACGAAATGTCCGAACGACTTATAGTTCAAAAGACGAAATGTCCGAACGACTTTCAGTTCAAAAAGACAAATGGTCCGAACGATTATAGTTCAAAAAGACGGAAATGTCCGACGGACTTATAGTTCAAAAAGACGAAATGGTCGAACGGACAAATAGTTCAAAAAGACGAAATGTCCGAACGGACTTATAGTTCAAAAACACGAAATGTCCGAACGGACTTATTGTTCAAAAAAGACGAAGTGTCCGAACGGACTTATAGTTCAAAAAGACGAAATGTGGAAACGGACCTATAGTTCAAAAAGAAGAAATGTCCGAACGGACTTATAGTTCAAAAAGACGAAATGTCCGAACGGACTTATAGTTCAAAAAGACGAAATGTCCGAACGGACTTATAGTTCAAAAAGACGAAATGTCTTAACGGACTTATAGTACAAAAAGACGAAATGTCCGAACGGACTTATAGTTCAAAAAGACGAAATGTCCAAACGGACCTATAGTTCAAAAAGACCAAATGTCCGAACGGACTTATAGTTCAAAAAGACCAAATGTCCAAACGGACTTATAGATCAAAAAGACGAAATGTCCGAACGGACAAATAGTTCAAAAAGACCAAATGTCCGAAAGGACAAATAGTTCAAAAAGACGAAATGTCCGAAAGGACAAATAGTTCAAAAAGACCAAATGTCCGAACAGACTTATAGTTCAAAAAGACGAAATGTCCGAAGCGGACTTATAGTTTAAAAAGAAGAAATGTCCGAACGGACATAATTCAAAAAGACGAAATGTCCGAAAGGACTTATAGTTTAAAAAGAAGAAATGTCCGAACGGACTTATAGTTAAAAAAGACGAAATGTCTTAACGGACTTATAGTTCAAAAGACGAAATGTCCGAACGGACTTATAATTCAAAAAGACGAAATGTCCGAACGGACTTTTAGTTCAAAAAGACGAAATGTCCGAACGGACTTCAGTTCAAAAAGACAAAATGTGGAAACGGACCTATATAGTTCAAAAAGACGAAATGTCCGAACGGACTTATAGTTCAAAAAGACGAAATGTCCGAACGGACTTATAGTTCAAAAAGACGAAATGTTTTAACGGACTTATAGTTCAAAAAGACGAAATGTCCGAACAGGCTTATAGTTCAAAAAGACGAAATGTCCGAACGGACTTATAGTTCAAAAAGACAAAATGTGGAAACGGACTTATAGTTCAAAAAGACGAAATGTCCGAACGGACTTATAGTTCAAAAAGACGAAATGTCCGAACGGACTTATAGTTCAAAAAGACGAAATGTCCGAACGGACTTATAGTTCAAAAAGACGAAATGTCGAACGGAGCTTATAGTTCAAAGGACGAAAGTTCCGCATACGGACTTATATAGTTCAAAAAAGACACAAATGTCAACGGACTCTATAGTTCATAAAAGACGAAATGTCCACGGACTTATAGTTCAAAAGACGAATGTCCGAACGGACTATATAGTTCAAAAAGACCGAAATGTTCCGAACGGACGAAATAGTTCAAAAAGACGAAATGTCCGAACGAACTTATAGTTCAAAAAGGACGAATGTTCCGGAACTTACTTATAGTCAAAAGAAGAAATGATCCGAACGACTTATAGTCAAAAAGACGAAATTTCTCCGAACGGACTTATAGTTAAAAAAGACGAATGTCCGAACGGACTTATAGTTCCAAAAGACGAAATGTCCGAAACGGACTTTATCAAAAAGACGAAATGTCCGAACGGACTTATAGTTCAAAAAGACGAAATGTCCGAACGGACTTTAAGTTCTAAAAGACGAAATGTCCGAACGGACTTATAGTTCAAAAAGACGAAATGTCCGAACGGACTTATAGTTCAAAAAGACGAAATGTCCGAACGGACTTATAGTTTAAAAAGACCAAATGACCGAACGGACTTATAGTTCAAAAAGACCAAATGTCCAAACGGACTTATAAATCAAAAAGACGAAATGTCCGAACGGACAAATAGTTCAAAAAGACCAAATGTCCAAAAGGACAAATAGTTCAAAAAGACGAAATGTCCGAACGGACAAATAGTTCAAAAAGACCAAATGTCCGAAAGGACAAATAGTTCAAAAAGACGAAATGTCCTGACGGACTTATAAGTTCTAAAGAACGAAATGTCAACGGACTGTATAGTATCAAAAAAAGGAAATGTCGAACGGAACTTATAGTTCAAAAAGACGAAATGTCCGAACGGACTTATAGTTCAAAAAGACGAAATGTCCGAACGGACTTATAGTTCAAAAAGACGAAATGTCCGAACGGACTTATAGTTCAAAAAGACGAAGTGTCCGAACTGGACCTGATAGGTTCAAAAAGAGCGAAATGTGGAAAGGGGACTTATAGTTTCAAAAAACGAAAGTCCGAACGGACTTATATTTCCAAAAAGAACGAAATGTCCGAACGGAACCTTATAGTTTCAAAAAGACGAATGTCGCGAACGGGACCTTAGATAGTTCAAAAAGACGAAATATGGAAACGGACTTATAGTCAAATACGCGAAATGTGCGCGAACGGACTTATAGTTAAAAAAGACCGAAATGTCCGAAAGACTTATTACGTTCAAAAAGAACGAAATGTCCGAACGGAACTATAGTTCAAAAAGACGAAGTGATTTCCCCAACGAAGCCGCATATCGTTCAAATAAAAGACCGAAATGCTCAAAGCACTTATAGTTTCAAAGACGAAATAGTCCTGACGCTCAGTTTATAGTTCAATAAGACGTAAATATCGAAACGGACTCTATAGTGCTTCAAAAAGACGAAATGTTCACGAACACTGTATATGACTTCAAAAAGACAGTAAAAGTGTGTTTCTCGACTACGGCTTTTAGTATACAAAAATGACTCAGAACTCTCCGAACGGACTTATAGCTTCCAAAAATACGAAATGTCCGAACGGACTTATAGTCCAAAAAAAGACGAAATGTTCGAACGGACTTATAGTTTAAAAAAGACCAAATGACCGAACGGACTTATAGTTGGAAAAAGACCAATGTCCAAACGGACTTATAAATCAAAAAGACGAAATGTTCCGAACGGAGCAAATAGTTAAAAAGACCAAATGTCCAAAAGGACAAATAGTTCAAAAGACGAAATGTCCGAACGGTCTTAAATTTTCAAAAAAGACGAAATGTCCAACGGACTTATAGTTCAAAAGACGAAATGTCCGAACGGACTTAGTTCAAAAAGACGAAGAAATGTCCGAACGGACCTAAAGTTCAAAAAGACTATAATGTTCTTAAACGAACTTATAGTTGCAAAGGCTGACGTACACGAACACAGGACTTTATTGTGTATACAAATAAAGACAGAAATAATGTCGAGGACGAACTTAAGTTCTAAATACAGACGCACATAATGTCATCCATAACGGACTTATAGTTCAAAAACGAAATGTCCTAAGCGACTTATAGTTGCTCTACGACGAAAATTTCCGGAACGGAACTTCATAGTTCAAAAGACGAACAAATGTCGAACGGACTTATAGGTAAAGACGAAATGTCCAAACGGAAAAATAGTTCAAAAAGACCGAAATGTCGAACGGGACTTATGTCAGTTCAAAAAGAGGAAATGTCCGAACGGACTTATAGTTCAAAAGACGAAATGTCCGAACACAGACCTATATGTTCAAAAAGACGAAATGTCCGAACGGACTTATTGTTCAAAAAAGACTTAAGTGTCCGAACGCTACTGTTTATAATTCAAAAGACGAAATGTGGAAACTGGACTATAGTTCCAAAAAGGACGAAAAATGTCCGACGGCGGAGCTTATAGTTCAAAAAGACGGAAAATGTCCGAACGGACTTATAGTTCAAAAAGACGAAATGTCGGAACGGACTTATAGTTCCAAAAAGAACGAAAAATGTCCGAACGGACTTATATTTAAAATACGAAATGTCCGAACGGACTTAGTTCAAAAAGACGAAATGTCCGAACGGACTTATAGTTTAAAAAGACGAAATGTCGTAACGGACTTATAGTCAAAAAGACGGAAATATCCGAACGGAACTTATTAAGTTCAAAAATACGAAAGAGGTCCGAACGACTTATGCTTGTCAAAAGACCGAAAATGTCGACAGGACTATATAGTCAAAAAGACGAATGTCCGAACGGACTTATAGTCAAAAGACGAAGTGTCGAACGGACCTATAGTCAAAAGACGAAAAGTGGAAACGGACTTATAGTTTCAAAAAAGACGAAAGGTCCGGACGGACTTATAGTTCAAAAAGAGCAAATTGTCGAAACGGACTTATAGTTCAAAAAACGAAATGTCCGAACGGACTTTAAGTTCTAAAAGAGACCAAATGTACGAACGGACTTATAGTTCAAAAAAGACCAAATGTCCAAACGGACTTATAAATCAAAAGGACGAAATGTCCGAACGGAACAAATAGTCAAAAAGTCCCAAAATGTTCCGAAAAGGACAAAATAGTTCAAAAAAAAGACGAAATGTCCGAACGGACAAAGATAGTTCAAAAAAGACAAATGTTCGAACGGATTAATAGTTTCAAAAAGAGGAGATATGTCCGAACGACTTATAGTTCAAAAAGACGAAATTTTTCGAACGGACTTATAGTCAAAAAAAAAGACGAAAATTGGTCCGAAAACGACTTATAGTTTCAAAAAAGGACGAAATGTCCGAAGAGGATTACTTAATATAGTTCAAAAAGACTAAATGTCCCTCCAAACCTCTGGCGGATTCTCCTC